>OX637532.1:97090966-97323466 GCA_951800035.1 Linnaemya tessellans | reverse complement strand
AAACTTCCTTAGCAAAAGTTTAATGATTTTTTGCTAACTTTAATTTTCTGATATTAGGGCGCACATTAAGGTGGTAGGAACTGAGATCTGGTGGGTAAATACAAAAACGGTATATTTGAGGCCAATGACTATTAAAGCAAAATATTGGCCTCCTCAAGACAAAAACATCGACATATCACTCTTTGAGATCCGATTATAAATGCAGAAGATATTATGTAAAATGTATTTTGGGGACCCCTACTATCGGCAAAAATAAAAAAAAATTGTTTTCGAAATCACCTTGCTTATATTCGGTGGTGTACGGCGAACTTTTTTTTCGAGACACCTTAATGTACATACTTCAGCTTGTACAAAACAAACAATCAATTGAGTATGAACACAAAACATGCTTAGGATTACGTTCTGGTCTATAACTCTGACACCAATCGAGTGTCCACCTTTACATTTTCTGGAACTGTAGAAGAGGTTCTAATGCTTGACTTGTATTTTTTTAAGAATTTAAAAAAATACTTTTTCAGATATAGAGCTCTGATCTGAAGACCCTAAAAAATAACCTTTGACCTTTTCTTAGAAATACGCAATATGCATATCATTTTAAAGGGTGCGCTTTCACCTTTAAGACGATATCAAAAAAACTAAATTATCTTGCATAGTTCAAAAGTTCTATCGCTTTTTTTAAGGAGCCTTTTGTGATTTTTCAACATATTTTACAACTTTTATGACGTCATATGTCGGAATCCGAATGGATCTGGGGCCAATTTTTTTTTGTTTAATTATAATGTTATAGTGTATAACATTTGTGTTGAATTTCATTGAAATTGGAAGTGATGCCGAAAGCCATGATGGTTTGACATGGTTTCATCCATATGGCACAAGTTGTCTTCTAATTGTACTTAATAAAAGAAAAATGTTGGTATATTAAACATTAAAATTGATCAAGGTTTAGGGATCGCTCAACATCGATAAAGGTTTTTGCCTGTTTCAAATATTCGTTTTTACTTGGTTGATAACAGCTTTTGATACCCTTAACCGATTTTGATCGGAGTAGATTTGTTTTAAGGGTAACAATATTTCACTTATTTTTTGTGAAGACATTGAAACATTTAAGGCAAGAATTTAAATTTTATAACCTTTCAAACCTAATATTTTTAAAATTTTTCTTCAAAATTTATATACTTTCGTCCATTTAAAATATTTTTTTAATTTTGACTCAAATTTTTCAACGACCTTTGATGTACAAAACCTTTGATGTATGACAGTACCATTTAAATGACATGTGTTCAGTAGCAGCAATATTATACAATAATGATAAAAATGAAACAAAAACTGTGTTATATATATATATATATATATATATATATATATATATATATATATATATATATACATATATATATTTGGTATAGAAAAAAATATATATTAAGTTTAGAAAAAGGTCGCTCGGCTGGGTCATTGACTAGGCTGATGTTATCAACAATTTCTTTAATCTAAAGGTAATTTTCGTCTTTGGGCCAATTTGATGGATGGATATCAAGCAAACTTCCAGAGGCAAATATATATTTAATGCCGATTATGCCAAAAAAAATCATCTTTTCAGATGAAGCTCATTTTGATCTGTATGTAAACAAGCAGAATTGTCGCATTTGGAGCACAGAAAACCCGCACGCATACATTGAAAAGCCGATGCATGCATACATTGAAAAAACGAGTCACTGTTTGATGCGGATTTTGGTCCAGAGGCATAATTGGGCCAATTTTCTTCGAAAATGAGCAAGGAGTGGCCGTTACATTCAATGTCGATCGTTATCGGGCCATGCAGCCATTTGAATGAAATTATTTTTCATTATTAACCGGAAGGATTGTACTTTCAAATAAAAAAAGAAATTTGAGAAAATATTCAGTCGTTTTTTTAAGCGTTTTAAAAAAAAAAAGTTATTTGGCGGACTCTTTATATCGTTCGAATGCATACCTTAAAATAATTCGAACAATAACAATTTTTCGGATATCGATTGGATAAATACTCTCGGATATCTGCTCGGCTAAGTATTGCAAAGTACAAATAATTCAGACAATATCAGTTCTTCGAATAGCGCTTTAAAATAATTACGACGCACTCGAAAAATGAAATTCTATTATACAAATCAGGCATTAAACCTACTATAATGACGTGTGGATGTCAAGTATGATCAACCAATTGTGGAAAATACACGTGAAGAAACTTCAAATCATTCAAAAGAAGAACATTAAGACGGTACTCCACAGCGAAGCTACATAGCCAATACAAACAAGAAATGTTTAAGGCTGTGATAAGTATATTTACGAAAAGATTCGAAGACCGAAACAGATCTTCAAGTTTTGATATCTTAAGAAATTTGCACAATTGATTTCTTCTACAACTTCAAATGAATTTCAAAATTTCTTCTTTCAATATAAAAATAAATTGTAACTATTTTTAAGTACAATGATAATAGAAAAAAAGTCTTTTATCGCTTAACTTTAAAACATAATACCGTATTATCAATTTGGGTTTCATAAAAACACGGCCACCCTGAGCAATATAATGGAAATGCTCTGTAAAGAAAATTATATTGCTCAACTACGGCTTTGGGATGTCATTCAGGCTTTCGATAGTGTCTATCATCAAGGCTTGCTTTTTAAACTCAAGAAAACATTACCAACGTCTATTTCTTTGCTACTCCTTAGAAACCGTCACTATGTCTGTATGTATGCATGTGTAAGTGTGACCCACTTATAACTTTTGAACGGCAGAACCAAATCGAACGAAACTAATCACGTTTCAAATTATTTCTTCTAGTTTCCATTTCCTGTGAATTGGAACCGATTTGGACCGTTAGTTTCAGCGAAATATAAAAAAAAAATTAAGAAAAACGAGTTTTCGAATGTGGTTGTTTTTGTATAAAGCATTAAAAACATTCAAGACAGCAGGCTACTGGCTACAACCTATCAAAAATAGAATATATGTGTTTATATGGGAGTGAGTATTTTCACGACTACACGACAGGTTGTTGCCAGTGCTACTTTTGTGGTTGTAGTCAAATTAAACTAATTTCCATTTTCATAGGCGACAATAAACAGATTAGTGCTGCCAGTACAATTTAAAATCTTAAATAAATAAACGTTTAAAAAATTTTTTAATCTATCGAGAATATGAAAATTGTTGAAAATAAAAAATGTAATAGCCCTTTCAAGAATAATAATTATTTTGTAATTTTTTTTTTGCGTTCTCTCTCGGCTTTTATTTTTTAATTTTATTTATTTATTATTTTTTTCTTGGTAATAACTCCTAGAATATAGACCCCATATAAACGATATGAGTATCATTTCAAAGTACTCCAAAATGTATTTCTATTGTTAGACATATTTTTCAAAGTTATTCACACATTTGAAGTATTATTAAATTTTGAAATTTTGTATTTGACTTTTCAAGTAAAAATTCCATTATTTTGAATACTCTAATTTTGTATATATTTGATAGCCGTTATCGATAAAAGACGTTAGTTAGGTCACAAATGAATTAACTCATAAACTCATTTTCATAGTGCCATAACAAAAAAAGGACATCAAAATGTATTTATTACAAATGCAAAAACAATAAAGAGCTATAAACATATAAAGTGCTTTTATTTTTGTTTCAGTATATAAAAAGATTTAGAAGAAGCGCTTTTTATGTATGAAAGTGGCACCACTAAAATGAAATGTTGACAACGTAGCTGCCGTCTCAAAAATAATTAAGTAGCTGACTATGAGGCGACGATTGTAGACAACGGCTTTTGTAGTCGTGTGTTCGTGTAGCCTGCTGTCTCGAATGTGGTTAAAGTATAACCCTTTCAAAGGCAATGCCTTTCGATTTCAAGAACTAATCAGAAATGACGAAGCTGAGACGTAACCTGGTACTACTCTGCCCTACCTCCTCCACCCCTTCGCCCCCTAATATATTTTTAAATTTTGTTTTTAATTATCCCAAACATTTATTTTTAGAGTTTTCTCCAAAGAGAATTGGACCCCATAAAGTATATATATTCTTGATCAATGATGAACTCTCAGACGATCAAGCAATTCCCATACATTCGTCTGTGGAAAACATGACATAGTTTATTTTTGGATCCCGCCCCCTTTAGTGGGCGTTGACGTACTATATTATATGCAAAAATAGTGTAAATATTGAACGATTTTTATTCCTTAAGCCTATAAGAAGCTGAGATGCTTTCTGATCTTGCAGAGGCGAAACGTCTCTCCCACGGCCCTTCCCGGAATGACTCTCTCAAAATAGAGATTTAAGATTGGCTACAGAGATGTCTTAAAGGAACTCTGCCCCACCAAGTTAAACATTTTAAATTTAGTTACTAAATATTTGGAGGGTAGGTATTTAAGATTCGACCGGGTGGAATATAAGGTGTTTACTTGTTTTATACTTATCTACAAGTACATATTACAAATTAAAAGGACTTGTATAAATAAACGTTGAATTCTTTTTACAAAGTTCATTGTTTTATTGATTAAAGTTGGTATAATTGGTCTACTTCCGATGTCAGCTCTTTTGGATAAGCAATTCTTATGAAAGAATTAATATTTTATCTTTAACTACCAAAATCTATTTATTTTATATAATCACCAAAATTCATTTATTTTATATAAATGAAATTTATTTGTTGGCGGGTAAGCAATGTCTATATGCATTTCATTGGTGCTTTACCAAATCATCAGTAGACTTTAACCACAGTTTTTGAAAAGTTTATTTTATATATTTTTGCAAAACTTATGCCACCTGCATCCATTTTACAGATCAATTGTCGGATTTAATGTTATCTAATTCGAAACCATAATTTACTATTGTAAGACACAACATCTTTATTGAGAACTATGTTCGTTTTACTAAACGAAAAATTAATTTCGGTCCATTTTCTTGAATGATCTTTGTTTCATATACACGTGCTTCTTTAAAATAAAACAGTAATAAATATATATGTACATATTTTATATCTTTCAGTTTCAAAATCATTTGTGGCATAAATCAAGATCAATTGGTTTATAAAGAGTAAGTGTTTACAATTATTCTCCAATATTTTATATATCGCAATGTTGTATTTTTTGGTCATTTTGGTGCCCTAATAAATGTGGATAGGGCTAAAATAACGTAATAGTTAAGTTATTTATTTTTATTAAAATTTGTTTACATTAAACGAGATTTTGTTTACATTAAACATTTTAGGACAATTTTTTTTTTGTAATTGGCGTCAACGTAAGGTGCTATTTATCATTACGAATTGCGTTATTATCTAAAGGCAATTGCTATGAGAACAATATGGAAAAAACATTTTAAGCAGACTTTGCATTATCACATATATGATTTGCGTGTTCTAAAAACGTTCCACTTTGGTAATAATTTGGTATGTCGTGAACAGTTTGAAGGTACGTTCACACTTATAAAATATTTGACCAAGAAAGCGTAACCACTAAATACTAATTAAGCCTCTTCAGACAAGTGCTTTTTGAGTTAAACAGTTTCCAATAGTATTGACTGTCTATTATATATGTATGAAAACGGTTTATTAGTATTTAGTGGTTAGGCTTTCTTGGGCAAATATTTGATAAATGTGAACGTACCTTAAGTGTTATAATCTCGTGTAGTAAATCTTAACGATGAATTTTATAAAAGTCAATATAATATATTATATGCCCCACTAATCATTTTAAAAAGTTAATTGAGCTCAATTTTTTTCGGTTTTTTATTAAAAATAGAATCAAAACAATCCGTCACAAAAATTTACGTTTTTTAACTTTTCGCTAAGAATATTAAAAATTTTCAAAAATTTAATTATGTAAATCGCTCATAACTGTTGAACAGTTCTATCAAATAGATTTTCTTCGCATCATTTTTAATACATTGATCGTAGAAATACCGCTTTCCGAAAAACTTTTGATTGCTTCATCATCGATGCCCCACTCACGGAGTAAACTTTCAAGTTCAGCTTCCATTTCTAAAAACAAATTAAATATCATGTAAAGGTAAAATAAATCTTAAAATTTGAGGTATGTTTCTTAGTATTTTTCCTTTGAAAACGAAAACAATAACAACAATATGATGCTACTGCGTAATGCTATTAAAAACACAAATAAAAAAAGATCAGAAAGCAAATATAAGAATTCACATGAAATAGCATCAAATAGTCTAAAGCTATGTACAGACGATTGGCAGATCTTCCAATATTGTCAGAAAAATGTTAAGAAAATGTCTAACAACCGTGTGAACTTACAATTTTTGTATTGCAACGTTGTTAGAAAAACCATTGGCAGCACATTGTAAGGCAATAATATTGTAAGCTATCTAACAATCGTGTGAACACCTTATTTTGTCATTGTTAGTCAATTGTCAGACATTGTAAGCTCATTGGATGTTGGCACATGTGTGAAATTCATGCAGCTGACAATGGCACTATTGATAAATTTATGGTCTTACAATTATCTGACAATGAAATTGTAAGGTTTTCTTACAGTCGTCTAAACACGCAATTTAACTTTTGCTTCCAATCTGTCATTGTCAGTACGTTGCCAGCCCATTGACAGATCTTACAATATTGGAAGATCTGCCAATCGTCTGTACATAGCTTAAGCCTTAAAAAAAAATATTGATAAAATGCGTGTGACCAAATATTTTCATATAATTAGAAAAAAACAACACTTCACTTAATGTGTAACTGTTTTAATTAACTTACCTTTTATTCACTTTTCACCTACTAATAGTTATAAATATACATATTGACAAAGGTCAAGCGCTGCCACGACGATTGAGCGTTCCTATCGAATGACTTCCAATTAATGACAACCACGAACACAATTCTTTTTATTATACCCTTCACAAAAAAGTGAAAGGGTATATATAGGTTTGTCATTCCGTGTGTAATTTCTTCGATATGCACATGGGACCCCATAAAGTATATATATTCTGGATCCTTATGAATAGCCATGACGATTGAGCGATGTCCGTCTGTCCGTCCGTCTTGGGGGTTTTCCCAAGCCCCCAGAAGAGCTAGAAACTTCGTTCTTGGACCGTTGGCTTGGAAATGAACTTAAATAGGCTGCTATTGAAATTCAGAAAGATCCGAAGTACGCTTCCAGAGCTGGGAAGCTTACACCTATTTCTCGACGCAAAATTTATACCAAAAATCAATTATTTGTTTAATTTTTGTAAATTAAACCTACTTCGTGCTTTGGGGAGCCTCAATGGTCTATTAAAAACTAAAAAAATAAAAAATTTTTCCAGGGATGGGAAATTAAAATTTTTTTCGGCCTATTCCGTATTTTGTAGTACATGTAGTAACTAAAATTGTTAAGTTTTTCTTTAACAAAACCACTTTAAACGTCATGAAGATTTGCATTAGCTAAAAAAAATCAAAAATTTTAAATTCAAATTTTCTTCCAGGGGTGGGAAATTGAATTTTTTTTATACATGCAAGTAATCAAACAGGCAATTGATGTTTATTTTTTTTTGTTTTTTGCCAACTAAAACTGTCTTATAATTTAGGAAGAACAAAATTGGTATCAAAAATTCAGAAATAAAAAATAAAATTTCAAATCCAGGGATGGACAAGTGCAATATTTTATGGTACATGAAAGTTACCAAAATGGTAAAAAATTTCGTAAAATCGTAAATAAAACTACTTTATACCTCAAGAAGCATTGCACTGATAAAAAAAATGAACAAAATAAATTTAAATTTGGTTTCCAGGGTTGGAAAAATTAAATTTTTTTGGTACATGCAATATTTTGTAGTACATGTAATAACCAAAATGGTTGCAAAATTCGAGTTTTTCTTAAACAAAACTACTTTATACCTCATGAAGATTTGCATTGATAAAGAAAATTTTAAAAAATTTAAATTTCGCTTCCAGGGTTGGGAAATTGAAATTTTTTTTAAACATAAATGTAACCAAAAAGGCAATTGACGTTGTTTTTTACTAATTAAAACTATATTTATAACCTATATGGTTATAAATATTAAGTTTTTCTTAAATAAAACTATTTCATGCCTCATTAAAAGTTGCATTGGTAAAAAAAATTTAAATTTCGTTTCCAGGGTTGGGAAATTTATATATTTATTCTGCATAAAAGTAACCAAAAAGGCAATTGACGTTGTTTTTTTTTTGCTAATTAAAGCTGTTTTATAATTCAGGAAGGACAAAATAGGTATTAAAATCTTAAAAAATCAAAATTTCGACTCCAGGTTTGGACAAATTATATATTTTATGTTACGTGAAAGTGACCAAAAAGTTTAAAAATATTATTTTTTTGTCAAGTAAAACTATGTTACACCTCACTAAGAATTGCATTGGTAAAAAAGTAAAAATTCGCTTCCAGAGTTGGAAAATCGAAATATTTTTCGTACATAATAGTACATACATAAATTCCAAATTTTGTGCTTTTTGTGAATTAAAGCTATTTTATATATATAAGAAAAAATTAAATTAGTATAAAAAATTAAAAATTCGGTTCCAGGGTTGGGACATCGACATTTTCTGATTCATAAAAGCAGCCATTTTATTTGTTATTTTTGATTTTTATGATGAATTATACCTACTTTATACATCAGAAAGAAGTAAACTGGTATTAAAAACCAACAACATTAAAAACCAAAGACGATTCTACGGTTGGACAATTAGAACTTTTTGGGGTACATGAAACGGATTTTTTGTTTTGTTTGTAAATTAAATATATATAATATTTTCGAAAGACGTTCATAGGTATTAGATATAAGAAAAGCCAAACATTTAGCTTCCTAGCCGAAAAATTTAAACGTTTTCTTAAATATAAAAGTAACCGATAACATCATTTTGATTTTTTAATTCAACCTACTTTCTGTTTTGGTAAGAAAGAAAGAAAGAATAATTACATCTGTGAAGGGTATTTAAGATTCGGCTCAGCCGAATATAGCACTTTTACTTGTTTATTTTAATATTGTTTTTCTAAAGTTTATGCTGTGTAGGTTTTTATTTAACATTTAAGCAATATTTTTATTTTTTGTTTTTTTAACGTAATCTAAATTTCAAAAATATTCATGTTTTGTTTGAAGATATTTTTTATGTTATTCAATCGATTTTTTTATTTAATTTCTACAAATGCATTTAAGTATATAGTGTGCTTTTGCATAGTAATAATGAAATAGTAATGTTTTATTTTAAGATATATATTAATAGATAGTTTTTTTTTATATTTTGAATTTACGCATAAAAAGTATGCAAATTTTTATTTTAAATGTTGTTTTTTATTGCAACTTTAATAAAAAAATACTTGACATGGTTTTTGTCTCTTGTGGATAACTTACAACCGCTTATTTCCATTTGTTGCTTCATTTGCTTTTTATTAACTGACCTATCACAAGAGAGACATTGACGGAATCATATTACGGAAATATATGTGCACGCAGTATTAATTATTATTATTTTTTCTCTTGTTTGCTCTGGCTGTTTATATTAAATATTATATTTTTTTTGTAGTTAACAGTCAGTAGTTATATTTATTGGAGTATTCGTAAATAAATTCGCTGTAGTTGCAAAATAGTGTCCCATATTCGAACAATTTGTGGAAAATTAGGTAATAATTAAAGGTTATTGCACTCTGATATATGGATTAAACGTATTTATTATACTTTGGTTTATCTTCTACAAAACGTCTTATTAAACTGACTGTTCCCTATTTCTCGGTCTCTGTGTGACCTTACTAAATTTTTATAATATATATTTGCGTTATTTCTTATTTTCAGTTTTATGTTTACTGGTGTTGGTACATCTATAATATCATATGGTCCTAACCATAGAGATGAAAATTTATTTTTACGGGCTTGGTTCTTTAACCAAACCCTTTGTGCTATATCATATTCTCTGTATTTTGCACTCTTGTCATAATATTGTTTTGCCCTTAATTTTGCCTTATATTGGTTTCTTTTCACAATTTCGTGTGAACGTTGGATTTGGTATTTTCGGCTTTGCCGTTGTATGTTTGCTGTTGTTGTATACATGCATTGCGTGATTGAGCCATTCGTCCCAGTTGGTACCATATAGATTGACAAAATGTCTCAAAAATTCGGCTAAAGGTCGGTGAGCTCTTTCCAAGGCACCATTTGCTTGTGGGTGGTAAGGAGTGATTAGCAGTTTCTTTATTCCCAGGAGCTTACATGTTTCTTTGAACAATTTCGATGTGAAGTTAGACCCGTTATCCATTACTAACACCTTGGGAATAAAGTATCTCGAAATTATTTCATTAAAAAAACTCGAGCTATTGCTTAGGCCTCTGCATCAGCTACTGCGGCGCACGCGAAAATTTTTGAAAAATCCTGAAAGGTGACAATATACTTGTTTCCTCTGGTGGATGCCGACAACGGTCCTACAAGGTCCAAAAATTTCAAAGGGTCTATTGGAAGCGCTTGTTATAACCAATGGCATCTTTTTGAGCATTTGTTTTTCTGGCATAGAGTACACGTTGCAACATAGGTTTTGATTTGTTGGTACATACCGGTCCACTTGTATTGATTCCTGTTGCGGGAGTAAGTTTTGGATATCCCTTGGTGTCCACCGAAAGGTGTATCATTACCTTGTTAATATCTTCCACATTTGTCAAATAGACTGCCGTATCCTCTTGTTCCACGTCTTCACTCCTATTCACTTCATCCACAATCTCTTCATTATTTCTCTTTTTATAAGCGTTTGCCTCTCGTGGAAAATATGGTAATTGCTCCTGCACTCATATTTTCCACTGGTAGACGACTAAGTGCGTCAGCGTTTTGGTTGATTTCCCCCGGCTTATACCGTATCTCGAAGTATATTCTAAAAGTTTGAGTCTCAGTCGACCCAGTCTACCTCCTTGATCCTTCAAATTGGCTATTCCTTTTAGAGGGTTATGATCTGTAAAAATGGTAAAATGTCTACCAAGCAAATAGGGTCTAAAAATCTTAGATGCCCACACGATGGCAAGGAACTCTTTCTCTATGGTAGAGTATCGTTTCTCCGTATCACTTAGCACTCTGCTTGCGAAGTATCTATATGGGTAAATCACAACCTGGCTCTCCTTGAGAAAGTATGGCTCCTAATGCCTCATTGCTAGCATCCGTAGTCAAAATAAATGGTTTTGTGAAATCAGGGCACCGCAACAATGGAGGATGTTACTGCAGCTTTTAATTTCTCCATTGCTTATTGACACTTCTTTGTCCATTCAAATTTTTCGTTTTTCCTTAATAGTTTGTTCAATGGCTATGCAATTTCAGATGACCTTGTTATAAACTTTCTATAATAGTTGATAAGCCCTAAAAATGATTGTAGCTCCTTGACATTTCTGGGAGGCGGTATATCTTTTACTGCTTTTGTCTTATGGGGGTCCGGTAATACTCCGTTTTCCGAACATTGATGTCCTAGATAAAATACCTCTCTTTGCAGGAAATTACATTTTTCAGAGTGCAACTTAAGGTTGTGTTTCCTTAAAACGTCCAGTACTCTTTTAAGTCTTGACTGATGATCCTCTAGATTTCTCCCGTAGATTACTATATCGTTCAGATATACGAAACAGTCGATTCCCTCTAGACCCTTTAATATTGAATTCATTATCCTCTGAAACGTGGCTGGTGCCCCTGTCAATCCGAAAGGCATACGATTGAACTCGAAATGTCGCATGTTGGTGTTGAACGCGGTTTTTTGCTTATCATTAGGGCTCATAAGAACTTGGTGGTACCCGCTTGCCTGGTCTAGGGTAGAAAAGTATCGGCTGTAGCCAAGTTGGTCTAGGATCTCGTCAATTCTTGGAATGGGGGAACCTGTTTTACTGTAGCCTCATTCAATTTCCTGAAATCCACTACCAAACGCCATTTTTTCTCTCCGTCCTTACGTGCTTTTTGGGCACTAGGAGTATTGGAGAATTCCAAGGGGAAATACTAGGGGAGATAACTCCATCTTCGATCATTTGGCCCACTGTCTATTAATTTCATTTCGGTGGGCCTCAGGTAAGCTATATTTTTTAATATTGATGTAGCTGACTAGGGTCAGTTGGTGCACGTGAATGTAAGATTGTCCCCGGGTAGGTGAGATACTACATCGTCGTATGATCTTAAAATGGTTTCGATTGACACTCGCTCTTCCGAGTTCAGATCTGGCCTCAGACGAACCGTGTCTAATAGCAATCGGGTTCTATCTTTGTTGTGCGCGGAATCTACTGTATTTATTGCTGCTGTCGGTGCTATCCGGAAGTTTAAAGGGTTGTCACAATTCAAAATTACTTTTTCCTTTATGTTCACAGCAAAGTCAATGGTGTTCAAAATTGGAACGAATGCTGTTCCCTCTCTGATCGACGTTAGAGTTTCACCCACAAATACGCCTGGTGAAATTTCTAATTTGTTTACTATTATATCTCCGCTAGCATTTTTAACTCCTACTGCCACAATTCCCTGAGACTATCCCTTCACAAAAACATTATCTGCTATATATAACTGGGAATTTTCCGTAACTAGTGGTAAGGAAGCTATTTCTTTCTAGTTCTCAAAAACTTTTATGTTCTCGGTAATTGTATCGGTAATCGACTTATTCCACATCATATCTCTGCCCAATAAACCATCTGCGGGCAATATGCTACCCTTCGGTACTACGTGCATTTTCAAACGTAATCTGTCCTCGTATTTATGGTTCACCATTACAGTTCCTTTGGTACTTATGCTTCCCCCAAATGCTCCTGACAACGTCTTCCGGTCATTCTTGTTGATTTCTGTTGTTGCTGCCGAAGCTTCATTTTTTACTAGTGTGGTGTCTGCTCCTGAGTTCACCAATAATAATAGTTTCTCCTCTTTTGCTTCTTTGCAGGGGAAACTTATGTATGCATCGTTTATACTGTATTTTGCATTACCAGCAGTATCCCTTTTCAGACTCAGTTCCACTTGGGACTCTGAGTGATATGTGTGGCGGTTTTCCACGTTTTGTTTCTTGCTCACTTTCTATTTTATACTAGTCCACGTCATCATTATAAATTGTAACATTATTGCCATATAATATACTGATTTTCTTAAAATTTCTCTACTGGTCTTGCAGCCTTGTATGCTGCATTTATGTACCCCACACCACTTATCATTTTTGTATGGGCATTTCTCTTCCGACGCGATCTTTTGGGTGTACATGTGTTTTCATCAGTACCTTTTCTATATATTCTTTGTCTGCGGGTTTTGGCATTCCAATCAATTAGTTGTGACTGGGCCGATACCCGTTTCCCGAATCCTGTCTGCCGTTTATGTACCTGTTTCTATTGCCAATGGTGTTATCATTTCTATTTTTGCTGCTACCATTGTTGTCTCTGTTTGCAAGGCAATTGTAGGAAATGTGTCCCTGTCGATCGCATCTATAACAACGTTGCTGCTCGTTGTTGTTAATTTGATTTTGCCTTATATTTTGAGTTTCTGGCCTTGCATAATTTTGAGTATTGATTCCGGAATTGTGTGGTTGTGTGTTTCTTCTAAAGTTGTAATCTGCACGTTCTTGTCGTCTGCCTTGAGTATAACATTCATTCAACACATGTCCTGGTTTATTGCAGAAACTGCAGTACCTGGAAGAACTCATAGAGGTTAGATGCGCATTATTATTGGGCATTGGTTGTATATATGTTTGTTGGTTCAAAGACAGTTGTAGTACTTCTTTCAACAATTGTTGCACCGTCTCAAATAAGGGTTCTTCGGCTTGCACTGCCATAACATTTGGATATCTCGTATTAGTGCCTAAGAGACTTTGTGCATTCTTGGTAATTTTTAGTAGATCAGCCAACTTGTCATTTTCATGCTCGATGAACTTTGCCACTAACTTGTGATCTCATAAACCCGTTATGTAGCTTCTTACCGCTGATTGATTGCAATGGCCTGTCATAGATTTTTGATGAGAAACATCTTGCCATTCTGACACAATAAGCCCTGTTGCATTTGTAAGTAGTCTTTGCAATCTCTCTACAAATTCATATGCACTCTCCGTGGAACTTTGCTTATTGTTGCATTTCCAAAGAGCCTAGTTTTTATGCATTTGATTATGTCAAAAAGATTACCCGGTTCACCTAGTTTATCTTTCGATATCATACATCCTTCAATAAATTTATTTGTTTCAGTTGCAAGTTCGGGCCCATCCGTTTCATAGAATATCGGCACGACATAGGATATATTTTTCAAAAGTTGTCATATTGGTTGTATTTTAAGAAGTTTTGACTAAAAGTGTTTTCGTAGTTCCCCCTGCAGCTCCTGTATTTTAAATTTTAGCGTCTCAATTTGTTGACTTTTCTCCTCAACAACTTTCCTGTTCTCAACGAATTTCTGGAGCTGTTCTGGGGTCAACCTCGTGGTAACGTGTTGCGCGAGCTCTTTAAACGCTTTGCTTTCTTGCTCGCTGTCTTAAATTTGTTGTTCGGCTTCTTCTATGGTTTTCTTCAAGCTTCCGTTTTGCTGCCTCAAGATACTGTTCACTTGTACGTATTCTTCTATTTCTTTAGATATAACTGAATTTTTTTGATGTTCCTGTAACACTTGTAACTGTTCTAATAAAATATCAATCTTTTCGAACTCACTTATATTTCCCTGGCTTCGCACCTTGTGTTTTACTAACTCCTTTGTATTATTGATATAGTTAATTAAATTCCACACTCGCTCCGAAATTTTTCTAGTTTCTACCTGCGTTTTTCTAAATTCTCTTTTTAAATCCTCCATATATAAATTTCTTCCTACCTAACTAATATTGAAACTATGCCATTTATATATATATTTATATATATATATATATATATATATATATATATATATATATATATTTATATATATACTCGTATATATATATATATATATATATATATATATATATATATACATATATATTGTTACGTTTTTAGACCTTTTCGTAAAAACGCTTTTCACTTATCCTTCAAGGACTCGTTTGATTTCATCAAATTTAAAACATGGACAATTGATTTTAGAAATATAATGCGGCAGCACTTTATTTATCACTTAATTCACACGAGTATTTGTGCTACTATACACTTAGCTATGTTAACACGTCTAGATTTAAAAACACACTCTTCCCGCTGATCTCTGGCAGCGACTTTATACAGGCAAAGTGACGTCATCTGATAACTTCGGGAAGCAGTTGGTCTTGGTTGTTGTTGTTTGTGCTTTACTTAACATGCTATATGCGTGTGTTTGTATACATGTACGGTGACCATATTTTTCAACCCAAAAAAGAGGACATTTACAAATGTAATAAAAATTGTTTTTACTATTTATAGTCAATTGCATATATTCTAGGCATGGCCGACTTACTTACATATCAATATTAATGTTTTTTAAACAAAATATGTCCAGAATTTAATATATGTCCAGAAATGTCACGGTCATTTGAAAAAAAGATTTTAACTTCTGCACGATGATTATAATTTCTATTGTGTTGGTGATTTTGACTTTTATTGTATTGAGAAAATAAAACTTTTAATTTTGAAGTTTAAACAAAAAAGTATTAATAATCAAAAAAAAGGACAATAAAGAACATTTCAATTAAAAAAAGGACACTTTAATTTTTGTTTATCTAAGAGGACATCATGTAAAACAAGGACTGTCCTCTTAAAAAAGGACGAATGGTCCCCATATATATATATATATATATATATATATATATATATGACAATATTGTAACTACATATGTGTGTGGTTGTATGTATGAATCTTCTGTGTGTTGTGTAGTTGTGCCAGACACGGGCGTTTCTTTGCACAATTGTGCTGAGAACATTCACACGCATTCTTAAGGCTCATTTAGCCGAACGTTGAAATCGTAAATGTGAGCTAAATGTAAATGTTAGGTAAATGTAAATGTTGGTACACTTATAGAATGCTTAAAATCGTGTCATATGTTTTTGACAAAAACAAACAACATATAACTATTTATAAAAACAAGATCATCAAAAATTCCCAAAATATTGTGTTTCTTGTAAGCTAAATCGATGTAGTGTATTTAACTTAGCATTTACACATGAAAGTAATTGCATGAAAGTCGCAATACACTAACACATTCAAATTTATTTTACTTTCCACTCAGCTTTTCCCGAAAGCAGCAAATACAACTGAAGTGATGTTTTAATTTTGCAACAATTAACAAGACTGATATTAATAAATACTTTTTTATTTTCCGATAACAATGTGATTTTATTTTACAGAGTGTCCCGGCTTAAATTCAAAATACTGACATTAAATTTGTATCACCATTTAGGAAGAAATTTCACAAATATTTCGCAAAAAAAAAGAAAAACAGAAATCAGCTCGACATTGTTCGTACTAAATAGCCGCTAAAGCTGAAAAGTAGGGAAAAATTACAAATTTTAATTTTAATGATGGTCAAAAACCAATTTCAACCTTCATTGAAGAGATAATTTAATTAACTAATACTCTATCATACAAAAATCAGCTCTAAAGGGCAAGCCCGATTTACTACAATTTTTTTATGAGATTAGTGCGAAAAGTGGTTTTATCTTAATATCTCCCCAGGGTTGCATCTTTAAACTCCTCTATTATGATTTTTTGGCCGTTTAGGGTCCCTCTATTAACCCAAAAAAAAAAAAGATCGGAAAATCCTAACGAAATTCGTACGTGTGACGTTACTGACACTTTGCATCACGTTGCTGACACTGCTTTTATGTCATTTACGTGATTAAAACATAAAATATTAATCCCCCCTTTTGGATAAAAATCATCTTTCATCCTTCCTTACTAGGCAATAATAAACATGAACTCTTTTCAATTCGCTCATTTTTACACAAACGTTCAGATACCTCCAAAAACACTTCCAAAATCCGGTGACGTTACTGACGGCTTAAAATGGTCATAACTTCACAACAAAACGAGATACATCAAAATTGTTTGCGTATGAAACAACAGTTATGACGAGAATTTTCATATGCCGCTCTCAAGTTGGCAGAAATAATTGTGTTTTGTAAAGATATTGACCAAAATATGTATACGAGCGTGACATTACTGACGGTGGCCTTGCCCATATGTATTACTATAATTTAAATACCCGTACTAAAAAAAAATTCATTTTCCTGTATAATGATCCTAGCAAAGACGGTCATTCGTAGCTTTTACAATTTTTTACACCAATACTTACCATGATACTGGTTCCATTTGTATCCCAAGAGCAGTTAGTTCGTCGTAAAGTTTACCCATAAAATTTATACAACTGAAGGCAGCTAAAATAGCTAATTAAAACCTTGAGGAGTTAATAATACTGACACACAAAACAACGAATTCCTTCAACAAATATCAAGCACCTATTGAATTGAATTGAGCTAAAATAGCTTTCCAATATCAGAATATGTACTTATTCTCTGTTAAAGATATGTATTAAAACAAACAATACACTGCGAATACCGACTGTGCCAAATGTTGTAGTGTAGTTTTTAAAATGCACTATTTACTTCTTTTTACCTGGAGGGTCCCGTGGGATTCGCAGGTTCTTTATTCGAACTTGGTTTACCACAACTGTCTAAGCTAACTTAGAACTAGCTATTTATACTTTCTTAAAATTAATTATAAAATAATGTATTGCGATTAAGCTATTTTCTATTGACCTAAATAATACAACAGTATTGCACCATTCGTTAACGCAAGCAGTATTTGCGAATGAATGTACATTACTGCTGCGCCAACAAATTAGTGCAATGTAGGAGCGATGATCGATAGTGCTTCGCAAAGCGCTTGTGTAATTAATTACTTTTATTTGATTTCCCTGATGTATTGCTGTATATAATAATAGTCTTTTAAGCTTAAGGCCTTTCTGTTTTATATATATATATATATATATATATATACATGTATATATATATATATATATATATATATATATATATATATATATGGGCAAGGCCACGAAAAATGAAACCACATAGATTTTTTTTCTGTCACAAAGCCCAAACTTTTTTTACATATGAAATCTCAAATATGTATAGAATAGGGCAGCATTTACATTTTACATTCTTTTCATAAGTGGCACGTGCAAGGCGTAGTTGGAAAATATAGAAATGTCGGCGAAAAAGGTAAATTTTGTCGTTATTTTTTTGTACGTTAGGCAGATGATATCCTTTTTTTATAGAATATAAATCAAACTATTGATTAGCAATAGAGTTGTGCTTTTTAGTTCAGTGAGCTGAGCGCTCATTTTAGCTCAGCTCAGTTTACTGAGCTAGTTCATTTAATATATATATATTTGTATATATACATATGTTTATCTATATATATATATATATATATATATATATATATACATATATATATATATATATATATATATATTTTTTTTTTTTTTTTTTATGGACGTAATGATAGCAACTATCAATAGTGGCCCCACGACAACTTCACTAGCACCACCCTGGGACAGCTTTGGCATTTCATCAGGGTGGGTAGTATTATCAGTATTATTCCTACGTCCTCCTTAGTTCCTAGGTAAGGAGGTTCGGAACTGATGCGCATATTTAATCGTCAGTAGCTAACGAATCCTAAGACGTACTAACTCTCCTACGAATCTGTGCTAATCTGCGAAGTTCTATTAGAACAAGCTGTACAAAACTACACACTCTGGTCCAATTCAATAAGGATTCCAGCATGGTCGGAATAATATTCTCCGGGCTGATCGTACGCCCCAAGCCTTCCTCTAAATACGACCTCCAGTTGCTGAATCGTGAGCAGACAAAGACGACATGCTCAGCATCCTCAACCACATTCCCACCACAGTGTGGACAGAACGGAGAGTCGTCGTGCTTAAAACGAAATAGATATGACCTAAAGCAACCATGTCCAGACAAGAACTGTGTTAGGTAATAGTTCAGATCACCATGTTTCCTAGTCAGCCATAATCTGATGTCGGGTATTAATGAATAAGTCCATCTTCCCTTTTCAGTGGTTGACCACCGTTCTTGCCATTTTTGCATACATAAATCAGAGTTATCCCTATTCATGATTTCTAAATCGATAGGGATCATACCCGCAATGATAAAAGCCGCCTCGTCCGACACTGTCCGAAATGCACTACATACTCTTAAAGCAGCTAGCCTATACACAGGGCATACCAGCCCCACATATGTGGAATATATAAGTGAGTCTGACCATACCGGGTGTGCATATAGGATAATGCTCCTTACTACTCCAGCGAGCAGTTTCCTCTGAAGATACTTTGGCCCTCTCGTGTTTGGCATGATCCGAGATAGCGCCAAACAGGTCCCTGATGCTTTGGATGCTATATATCGCAAGTGCTCGCGAAAAGATAGCCGTGTGTCAATCATCACACCCAGATATTTCAGAAATGCCTTTGATTCTATGGAACAGGTGCCAACATTGAGGGTAATAGTTTCCCTAGCCTTACGACTACTAATCAAAACCGCTTCGGTTTTATGATCAGCTAGAGTCAATCCCATTGCAGTGATCCAGGACTTTACTAATTGTACGCTGGCATTTGCAATGGTTTCTGCCTCCAGCAATTCCTTAGCTTCACACACCAGCGCTATATCGTCTGCGAATCCCACAATCTGCACTCTCTCAGGTAACCTCAACCTTAGTACTCCATCATACATTACGTTCCACAACAATGGTCCAAGTATCGATCCTTGGGGAACACCACCACTAATCCTACGTTTCCTTATACCCGCATCTGTACTATAGATCAATTCCCTATACCGGAAATAATCCTGCACTATCCCTATCAGATATTCTGGGATGTCCAATCGAGTTAGAGCATCAACAATATGCACCCAGCTCGCTGTGTTGAACGCGTTCTTCACATCCAGCGTCACAACTACACAGTACTCCTTTGTGCCATTCCTCCAACTCCTGCCATAGATAGTCCGTGCAGCAGTTTCTACTACCACGTTTATAGCATCCACTGTTGACCTCGCCCTCCTGAAGCCAAATTGGTTGTCTGATAGACCATTTCTGTCATCAACGCAATTCCCAAGTCTTCGGCAGATCACACCCTCTAGCAACTTCCCACATGTATCTATCATACACAGTGGCCGATAAGATGAGGGATCATCTAGGGGTTTATTGGCTTTTGGTATTAATACCAACTTCTGCCTCTTCCATCTTGTTGGAAAAATTCCCCTACCTAAGCATGTATTCACCATTCTTAAGAACTGCTCGGGACAAAGCCTGACGGCCTCCTTTAATACTATATTTGGAATGCAGTCGAGTCCAGGTGCCTTCTTGTCTCTAAACCTAGAGACAACGTCCTCAATCTCAGCTATTGTAACCGGGGGAAAATTTAATGTCCCAATTGGAGGGTTGTGCTCCCAAGGTGGTGCGTCCTGCTGGGGAAAGAGATGGTCTACAATTTCCTCCAGGATTGGCCCCTCACTCGGTTGCAACGGGGTCAGGCATTTAAGTTTTTTGGTGACCAGCTTATATGCGAGACCCCAAGGATTATCATCCACCTCATCACAGATATTAAGAAAACACTGCCGCTTGCTCCTACGAATTGCATCCTTTAGGGCCTTCCTCCTATTCCTGTAATTCTCCTGGTATACGCTATTCTCTAACCTACCTCGAGTTCTTGTATACTGCCTTCTGGCACGTATACACTCCGCCCTCAAGCCGGCAATATCATCATTCCACCAATAAACCGGTGACCCCTTTACGGATCCTTTCCGCCTCACCATAGATGCATCGCACGACCGCGTGATATGGTTTACCAATTGTTCTGCCATATCCTCAGCTGAACCATTTAATTCTATACCTTCCACACAGATGGCAAAAATATCCTTATCAAAGGTATTCACTTTCCATCCCGACAAACCTTGTGCACGGGGAGTCACATGCCGTATATCATCCTGTATATCCATAATTATGGCACTGTGATCGCTGTGAGTATAAACATCAGATACTCTCCAGTTTACACGGTTTATAATGGTATCGCTGGCAAACGTAATATCAATAATTGAACCACCATTTCCTCCTCTAAATGTTTCCTCATCTCCAGAATTCAAGAGCACAACATTTAGCGCAGAAAGGGCCTCTAATAGCATCCTTCCCCTTGCATTTGTCAAGGGGCAGCCCCATTCAACAGCCCACGCGTTGAAATCCCCTGCTATTATAACAGGACTCCTGGCTGCAGCGTCCATCACTATGTTGTCTATAATAACACGAAAGTCATCAATAGAATACCTAGGAGGAACATAACAGCTGTACAAACATATGCCGGAAACAGTGGCCCGCGTGTACCCACATTGCGGTGATAACCTCTCCCTCAATATCAAAGAACCGGTAGTCCATATAGCTGCTGTATCTGTATCATCAGTAACCCAATTTGCAGATACAATCTTCTTATATGGCTCGCTGAGTACAGCAACGTCTACCTTTAAGTCTCGTACGGTTTGCCTAAGCAACTCCTGTGCTGCTTGGCAATGATTGAGATTTAGCTGTAATATGCGCATCCTGATTTTTAAGTAGTGTTTAACCTCTAAGCTTTTGTAGCGCCCTCTTGTAGTACGGGCAAACTACGCATCCGGTGACATGGTCACCATTAGTACTTCCACCCTTTCTACAGAGCATGCACGAAGGTCTGTTGGAACATGTTGCAATCTTGTGGCCAGCTTCCCCACAACGCAAGCAATTTCCGGATAGATCCTGGCCGCTACAATTCGTCGCCCTATGTCCAAAATCGAGACAGTTGTAGCACCTCTTCGGTGCTATCTTTTCCCGTATTCGACACACGACCCAGCCGATGCGTATCTTGGACATCTCTAGAAGGCGTCTAGCTAGAGGAGCACTCAGGCCAATCGTGGCAGTTTGTGTTCCCCCATACGCTCTCCTCAGTGATTTAATTGCAGTCAACTGCAGTACCTTAAAATCGTTGGATTTACTAACTATGGCGTCATAGATGTCCTCCTTGGAAGTCACCTCATCTATGTCCCTAATTTCAATCCTAACCTCTTGGGATAGTGCCCGTACTTCGGCAGTCCCACCCAGTACCGCTTCCACCTCCGACCTGAACACACCTATATTCTGGTGAGCGGGTTTAGTGAGCTCCAGTAGCAGCTCACCCTTCCCAGTCTTCCGAATGCCCTTCACATTCTCCCCCAGATTACTAAGTTTAGGGTCCTTCTTCACTTGCTTGAGAATCTCAGCATAGGAAGCGTTCCCACATGTTTTAATAACTAGGGCATCCGAACGTGACCCCTGCTTACTCCTAATCCTATTTCTATTCGCTTCCCTGGGACGGACCTTTATCCACCCGGGTTCCTTAGTGCCTGGGTTCGGCAAAGCAGCACCATTCGCTGCCGCCGATCCCACACAGCTACCTTCACTACTCCTGATTGCATCTACTGCATCCTTCCTCTTCTTCTTAGCCCTATTCCCCTTTGGCCCAAGAGTACTTTCATCTCTCCTACGCTTCGGGGTCGCACCTGCAGGGACAGGGGGAGATGGTCTTACCATAACCCCTGTCTGCGTCTGCTTATTGCAGGGCACCTTGAGCTGACCAGTTCCACTGCTCAGCTCATCTGCCACCTGCATATACAATGCCTGTATTTCTCGAGACATCGATACTATATCCTTGTGGACATTCGATCTTGTCTTGAGAAAGTCTAATAGCTTTGCTATCCTCTCTCCTAGTTTTTCAACCTTGCCTTTCGGTTCCTGACCACCGTCTGTGGTGCCAAAACCTACCCTATGCGGCGTGTTCACCGCCGTAGGGGGCGATCTCGCGATCACCGGCCTCTTCAGGAATGGATTCTCAATTTCGCCATTTCCAGAGCCTTCCGCTTTCGCTTCTAAATTATTTTTATTGATCTTCATTCAATTGGGTCCAAACTCGCAGCCGCTGTCTCCGTTCGTTGTGCAGTCACGTTGAGATCCCATGGGTGTCTTTGCAAGCAGTGAGGTCCATGCGAGGGTTGACGAAGAGACCTTATGGATCAATCCGCCAGAGCCAGATCCGTGCTAACCGGGAATCAACATCCGGACCTACACCACCAACTTAATGATGACGAACTTCAAACGTACTTTGAGACTTGCCAAGTTTTAATAGGACGGAGGCAGTTGTGGCATTAGCCTGAGAGCCATTTCTGTACAAATTCACTCATAC
This sequence comes from Linnaemya tessellans, assembly GCA_951800035.1. Classification (NCBI taxonomy): domain Eukaryota; kingdom Metazoa; phylum Arthropoda; class Insecta; order Diptera; family Tachinidae; genus Linnaemya; species Linnaemya tessellans. Next base: position 97,300,337 of record OX637532.1, on the reverse strand, counting down.
ATACTTAAGTCCCAGAATACCACATCTACCAGCCCAGGGTTCTACCATTTCAAATCGTTTTCCCAGGAATGCCATAATTAAGACCGTACTGGACTTGGTCTTAATGCCAGGGACTTCAAAGCCCCATCTCAGTGTGCCAAATAAAGGGCCACACTGAATAACAGGTCTTCTTGGGGCATCTTTGTTCAAGCCCTCCAACCCGTTATAATAACTCAGGGCCGCGGGGTCGTTACTCCCCGTTATCCGTACAAAATATCCTTATGGATTTTATATACGAATATCCTTGCGGATATATATATATATATATATATATATATATATATATATATATATATATATATATATATGTATATATACATATGTTTATATATATATATATATATATATATATATATATATATATATATATATTTATAATAAAACCATTCTCATGTACTGGTGTTTTTCAAAACATTGTTTTATCGCACCAGTTTTATTCGTAAAAAATTTCTATACATAAAGATTGGTTCTGTAGACATGCCACAATAACATATTCAATGAGGTATTTTTATATTTGTCTGGCAGCATATTAAGAACCTGTGGTATCATTACAATGCTCTGAAGCAAAAGCGCTCTGAAACAAAAGAGCTCTGAAACAAAAGCGCTCTGGCACAAAAGCGCTCAGTACTGAGCTAAAATCATTTATTGTAGTGAGCGCTCATTTCGCTCAGCTCACTGAAACGTTCAATTGAACTAGCTCATAGCTCAGTGACACAACTCTAATTAGCAAGCAAATTTGTGTACAAAGCGTGGCTTTTGAACCAATTAGGGCTTAATCAGCCGCAAATAAATGGTGACGTTACTGACAAATTTTTATGAAAAGTTTTTTTATGCATTAACGAATTAGAAAAGAGGTTGGATGAGCTGGTTTTTTTTTGAGTATTTTTGAAGTACTTTCATAATCAATTTTTAAATGAAGCATTATTTGTATATAGCAGGGTATTTTTGCAAAAAAAGGTTGCGTGACGTTACTGACGGATTTATTTTTTTACTTTTTTGCTTAATAATTTGGTATTTAATTGCTAGACTCCGATTCCTGGTGCACAAAGAGACAAGCGTTATGTTGAAAAGCTAAAAGAAAGCAACAAATACAACTGAAGTGATACTTTAATTTTAAAGCATCTTTTTTATTTTCCGACAACAATGTGTTTTTATTTTACAGAGTGTCCTGGCTTTAATTCAAAATACTGACATAAAATTTGTATCACCATTGTTGCGTATGATGTACCCTTTGTCGTAGTCATGGGGGTGTGGAGTGCCTGTGCTGTTTTTGTTTTCAATTTCAATATGTTGTATGTGTTTCAGGATGTGTTTTGTTCATATTTCGATGTTTTATTGGTAGCTCAATATGGGTGTTTTTATTTCAATGTCCCATTTTTTTTTTAATCGTTTATTTATGTACAATATTTATACTTATAGACCAGACATGTGCAGCTAGTACTCTTTTGAGTCATCGTGTTTTCACACCGATAGTAGCTTCATCGTTTTTTCACACCAACATGTCCGAAAGCTTGCTGCTTGTTTACCGATTCAAAAACACCGTATCGCTCTGCAAGCAAAATTATTTGTAATAAAAAACAAAAAACAAACAAAAACAAACAACTGCACTTAAAAAAAAATGGACGAATATAAAGAAATTTTTATGTTTGTAAATGGCAAAAATAATGCGCAATGCCTGATTTGTGATAAAATCTTCACAAATTTAAGATTTTATAATTTAAAAAGACATTTCATATCCATTCATAAAAATATTAATGAATTGGATGAAGAAAAAAAATATGAAATGTTCAATTCCCTGCAACAAAAAAATGCCCCTCCTCTAAGTCTGACAGTTGAAGAGAAAAAAAAACAACTAAAGAATGCTTCAATTGCCGCTGGGTTGATGTTAGCAAAACAATGTCGTCCTTTTGAGGATGGAGAATTTTTCAAGCAAATGGCACGAGAAATTTTCAACTGTTTTGGGGAAAAGGGAAAATCAGCCTACGAGCTGATAGAAAATATTCATCTTTCAAGATACACAATAGCTCGTAGAACTGAAAAAATTAGTAAATATATTTTTAAGTTTACGTTGCAAAGATTGAAAGACTGTGAATACCACCTAACAGAGTGCTCCCACCGCTTTGAACGCAAAATTAAAATTATACTGTCTCAATTGCGCAACAATGATACCAGCAATCTTCCTAGAACCTTTGAAATTCTTGCGGAGTATCGTAATGACGAAAAAATAGCACAGTATACAGAAATAGTAGCTTCTTTGGTACAAAATTTTGCAGATAGATTCGAAGATTTCAAATCACTTAAAACTATGATTGATATTCACAACGACCCATTGACTGAAAAAAATGTTGATAATTTGGAATTAGCCGCTGAATTAGAAATAATGAAAAATGATATAAATTTACCGTTAGACACTGGAAAATCATTTTGGAAAAAAATAAACAAAGAGAAGTATCCTGTTATTAAGAAGGAAATACTTAAATTATACTCCATGTTCGGGTCCACGTACGACTGTGAAGCCGCTTTTAGCATTTTAAAATTAATTAAAAGTAAATATCGCAACAAATTAACGGATGAACACCTATGTGATTTATTAAGAATAAAACTTTACGAGGGGGAAATAATCATTGGAGATGTTGATATTTGATTTTTTTTTTAAGATTTAGTTTTAATTTTTAATTTTTTTAATTTTAATTTTTTACTCAGTGTACTACTTTTGTTTTCTCTGCTTTTGTTCTGCTTGCTGCGTTCAACTTAACACAGTCGCAAAATTCGTAAAACTGATTTGAAATGCGTTTGTGTCAGTTTGCACATGTCTGTTATAGACTATTATAAACACTAGTTAACAGTAACAATTTCTATATACAATGTCCCATAATCGAGCACTCAAGTATTATTTATATAATAATAATTTGGTTTTTACAAATTTGTTTATAATTTTTTATTTTATTTAAATAAATAAATATATATATATATATATATATATATATATATATATATATATATATATATATATATATCACAAGCTTTTTGCAATGAAAATTAGTTTAAAAACATTGCTTACTCGTATATATTAATGAGTGGGTAAAGAAAGGCTCGTGTCAAGGGATAAAAAAAGGGAAATTAAGAGTTTATTCAGAAAACCACCAAAACTTTTTGGTATTAGATTTTTGTGTAAATCTTAGATCTCTGATTGATATGCTAGTGCTATACCTCATATTTAAGTTTTCTGAACTACAGTTTACTGCTTTTATACTGGCACGTCTGTAGTCATGGTAAAATACCGGTATGCCATTTTCGTTTTGAATTATTTTTTTGTTATCAAGGTAAACAAAAGCCTCAGGTGGAACAAATCCTTTTTTCAAGGAATCCATTATATATTCATTATTTGTGTAATAAGGGGCCATTATAGCGTTATTTTCTATACATTGGCTACACCTTAGTATATTATTTCTGATTAGGTTTATTACAAAATTATCTATTCTAATTATATTAGCATTATTATACAATGTCTTATTAGATATATATTTTAGATATTCGCTTTGTGGATTTCTGTATAATGATGTACATGCTCTTAAACATTTTCTTTGAAAGACTCTTATCTTTTCCATGTATGAAGGCGATATATTGAAACAAATTGGACAACCATATGTTATTATAGGTCTAATAAGGGATTGATACATTATAATTTTAGTCTTAGGTTTAAGGTATTTCGAATGAAATAATGGTCTGTATAAAAAGAAAGCTTTTCTTGCTTTTATGAGTATTTCCTTGACATGGTGGTTAAAATACAAAAATTTGTCCAAGTAAATACCTAAATATTTTACTACATCTTTATTTGGAATGCTACAATTTGATAAATTTGATTTAATTCCAAACTGTTTCCAGTTTTTCCTTATGTTTGAGTTGCATTTATCAACTGGTGGTCTAAAAAGAATGGTTTCGCATTTTCGTGCGTTGATTTTCATGTTGCAATCAATTGTATATTGTTCAACTAAGTTGTAGATGTTTTGAAGATTTTGATTTATTGCTTCTATTTTGTCATCAGAATGATATATAATAATATCATCCGCAAATGATATGATATTATCGACTTTGTTTAACAGATCTAGAATGTATATATTAAACAGAATAGGAGAATTTACGGTTCCTTGTTGTAATCCATTAACAATCTTGAAAGATTTTGTGCTTTTTGAATTTTGATAACAAACCATGAAGTCTTTATTGCTTATCATATTGTATATTAAAATAATTTGATGTATTGGGAATTTGTATTCAAACAATTTAAATATTAAGCCTGGAATCCATACACTGTTAAAGGCCTTTTCCATGTCGATAAGGCACGCGCCTGTACAACTTTTTTTATGCCAGTTCCAATTAATATCGGAAGTAAGTTTATGTACAGCATTCACTGTCGAATGTTTGAATTTAAAACCGAATTGTTTTTCAATATTTATGTTTTCATCATTACAAAATTTGTTAATATTATTATTGATGCATACTTCAAAAATTTTGCTTATATTAGGTAACAAACTTATGGGTCGAAGATTTTTAGGATTATTCGGTTCCTTGTCCTTTTTTGGTAATATTATAACCTTAGCTGTTTTCCAATTATTTGGAAAAAATGAATTATTGAGCATATTATTGAATAATTTACAATAATCGTCGATCATTATTTGTGGAATCTTTTTAAGTAATATATTTGGTATATTGTCAACCCCTGACGGTAGCTTATTTTTCAAACTAGCAAAAATGTATGATATATTTTTTTTAGTTATGAAAAAATTACAGGATTGTGTTTCCTCTAAATTGTCTGATAATTTTGTATCACTAAAATTAGAGTGGTTTTATTACTCTCAAAAATTAATTTGGTTTCTAAAAACCTATCGAAAGTTTCGCTAACTTGGGTGTGCACAATATTCTCTTGATCAATCTGTTTATGAGCATGAATGGACTCCAAAAAATCACCTATTGTATCTAACATGAAAACTTTATCATCTATTATATAGTTATTAAAGCCATCCATTTCTATACTTAGTGGGTTAATTCCAGCATTGGTTAAAAGAAATTCAGAGCTTTTTGGAATTTTTATTTCTTAAAGATTTAGTGGCGTGAATTTTTAAAAATTTTTTTTTTATCTGACCAAACATATTTTTGGAATCTTTAGGATCCATATCTGTTAGTTTTTCACGGATGCGATTGTTAATGATTATGGTAAAGTTTTCTGTTATGCGTTTTTTTATCATTTTCAATTTAGCTTTTGCTATATTCAAACTTGCCTCAGTAAGGGTGTATTCTAGCCTATTGTGTCTTTTTGCTTTTTTCTTTATATAACATTTTTATAGTTGAGTTGGTTATTTTTGTGAAGTTATCTTTTGCACTTTTGTATTTTGGAACTGTTTCCTCTATTGATTTTGTTATTATTTTACTGAGTCTCTCCAAGTGGTGGTCTATTTCGGCGTTCGTAAGGTTCCGATTGTTAGGAATGTGTTCGTCTTGAATGATTTTTCGTGTTAGATTCTTTTGAAAATTGTTCCAGTTTGTAATTTTATAATTGTATTTAGATTCAGCGTTATTTTTTAAAAACGTAAAATTTTGTTGTTCATTGTTGATAGAGATGATTATTTGCACCGCATTATGGTCGCTGTCATAGTCTAAGGTTTTAAGACAATTTAAGGAGTTATTTTCAGTAACAATGTGTAATCTACAGTCCGCTATACAAATATCTAAAAACGATCCTGTACGAAGATATGATGGAACACTTGAAGCATGACACTTACATCTGTAACGTATTTCATTGTCTGCTAACCATTCTTTCAATAGACTACCTTTTTGATTGTTAGTTGGATTACCCCATTCTGTATGTTTACAGTTAAGGTCTCCAGCTAAAATGTAATAATTGTTTTCATTTTCTAAGTCCATAGATTCAAAAAGCTTGTTTATTTCGCTTTTTAAGTGAGCATTATCATTACCAGATGGATAATATGCTGAAATAATGAACAATATTTTATTTGTGGCTAAAGGTACTTTAATTATACATGTTTCTAGTGTATTAAATGATTTTATTACGCTGTTTGTGTAAGAACTATATTTAAAGCTATTTTTGATTAGTATTGCTGTGCCTCCGGCTTGGGTTGCACCTTTTCTATCTTTTCGTATAAAAATAAAATTTTCGAATTGAATTTTATGTTTTGGATTAAGTTTAGTCTCGCTTAGGAGAATTTTATCAGGATTATGTTTACTAATAAATTGGTGAAAGTCGTACCTTCTACTTATTATTATTATTAGTGAATTGACATTTATTTGGACTATTTTGAGTTTTTTTGAAATTGTTTGGTTGTTTGATGCCGTTTTTATACTTCAAGCATGGAAAAGATTGTATCTATTCTAGATATTTGCAAGGTTAATTGTTTTTAAAAAGTTTATCAATTGGTTATTAACATTTATCATGAAATTTTTCATTTCTTGTACAAAAGAGTTAGTAATTACATTATCTGCATTATTTTCATCTACATTTGACATATTATTCCCTCTTACTACATTTTCAAAGGAACATTCTTGATTAGTAAATAAATTTGTATTATAAGTTTTGTTTTTTGCTAAGTTTTTTCTCTAAATATTAATTTTTTATATTAAATTGAATTAAGATTCTATAGGCTAATTGTTCGAAATTTTTAATTTAAATCTCAGAAAGACATGATAAATATTCCAAGGCACAAAGGCAAGTCAACATCAGGTTTTGTTATTCAACTTACACAGCAGAGCAGAACAGCTGTTTTCGAAAGACGCAACCCTTTCATCATCAGTGCTCATGTGTATTGTGTTTGTCACCACTTATTAGGTGGCTTAGTTGAATGTGATAACAGTTCCTATTTACACAAATTTTATTGTGAAAAAGAATACGAGAACTGTATCAAGCTGATGTTAACATGTTATTGTTATAATACCCGTGTTACCGTTTGATTATTTTTATTCATGTCCCATTTTTCTGAATTTTTTGTTCCATCATACCTAAGTCAAACTTTTTTGGTTTGAATTTTATACTTAAGTACATGTGAACTTTTTTCCAATTTATTATTGGTAGCTCAAGCCATAGCTTAAATTTGTATGTAGTAAGAATTTTAACGAACATTTTTATATTGCTATATTAAATTGAATTAAGATTCTATAGGCTAATTGTTCGAAATTTTTAATTTAAATCTCAGAAAGACATGATAAATATTCCAAGGCACAAAGGCAAGTCAACATCAGGTTTTGTTATTCAACTTACACAGCAGAGCAGAACAGCTGTTTTCGAAAGACGCAACCCTTTCATCATCAGTGCTCATGTGTATTGTGTTTGTCACCACTTATTAGGTGGCTTAGTTGAATGTGATAACAGTTCCTATTTACACAAATTTTATTGTGAAAAAGAATACGAGAACTGTATCAAGCTGATGTTAACATGTTATTGTTATAAAATTCAAACCAAAAAAGTCAAACTTCTTTGGTTTGAATTTTATACTTAAGTACATGTGAACGTTTTTCCAATTTATTATTGGTAGCTCAAGCCATAGCTTAAATTTGTATGTAGTAAGAATTTTAACGAACATTTTATATTGCTATATTAAATTGAATTAAGATTCTATAGGCTAATTGTGACAAACACAATACACATGAGCACTGATGATGAAAGGGTTGCGTCTTTCGAAAACAGCTGTTCTGCTCTGCTGTGTAAGTTGAATAACAAAAACTGATGCTGACTTGCCTTTGTGTCTTGGAATATTTATCATGTCTTTCTGAGATTTAAATTAAAAATTTCGAACAATTAGCATATAGAATCTTAACTCAATTTAATATAGCAATATAAAAATGTTCGTTAAAATTCTTACTACATATTAATTTTTTGTTTGAGTTGTTTGTATTTTTCACAACCCTTATAAGATGCAGGATGACCATACTTGTTGCAAAAAACACAGTACAACTTGTTTTTCTCCTCTGCTGGTACTTGTTGAATAGGGCACTTTCCTCTTTCGTGGCTCATGCTACATTTTACACATCTTCTGGGAAGATAGCAATTGGCAGCACTATGAAAAAATCCCTGGCATTCGCGGCATTGGGGTATTTCGGGTCGTCGAATTTGTTCGCATTTAATACAACGGTATAAAAGTATTTTAATATTTTTTAAAGTATTTATGTTGCTTTCTGGAGATACTTGCACCAGAAAAATTGGTAAATTAATTTTCTTTTCATCAGATAACTTTGTTGAAAAAGGACTAACTTTTATAAATTTTAAGTTTTCGCTTTCAAATTTCAAAAGTTCAAATAAAATTTCATCTGTGTCTACGCTTGCATCGAGACCTTTAAGTAAATATGTTTTGGTTTTCGTATCTTTTGGTGTAAAGTGAATAATTTGTTTTCTGCCTTTTCTAAATATGCTTTTACTTTATCAAAATCTTGAATTGTGTTTACAAATAATGATTTTTTATTTCTAAAGTCTTTTATTTTGAAATCATTTATTTTAAGACCATTTTTAATATATGGAATTAACTCTTTTGTATCAATATCGATAATGTTTATTGGGGGTATTTTTTTGTTTATGCATTTGTCTAAACTAATCCCTGTGTTTTCAGTCATTACTTTTGATGATTTATTGCTCAGTTGGAAGCTGAGTGAGAACTTACAGGTTTCTCTTTATTTTTATTTTCTTTTACATATTTCTCAAATTTTGCTGTTACATCTTTATCACATTCATCATCTTTTTCACAGTCCAACATTGAATAATAATTTTTTTTAAATTGTTTTGCTGAAGCATTTTTATCCATATTTCTTAGTTTTCGTTTTCTATCAATATCAAGATTAATATTGTTGTAATTTGTATTTACATTGTTTTTGTTATTATTTGGATTATCATTGTTTATATTATTTGAGTTTTGAGCATTTCGCTCACTCATTTCAATTTTGTTTTATAGTTTTTAGATTTTGCTTTACTTAATCGACAGCAAAAGAATGTCAATTATATGCAAAAAATTTTTGTTTTTATGCTCTGGTCTCCGTAACACGTCTTACACACATCACGGTCGCGATCGAACTCCCCCAATGTCCCAGTTTTCATAGTTGGTTTATTCCAATATGTATTCTACTTTGTTGGGGTTAGCGATGTGTTTGTAGTGATCTTCGTGGTTGCTGGTGTGGTTGTAATTGGAAATCCTAAAGCTGATGTTGCCTGCCATGTGTGCTGGGAGAAAAAGGAAAGATACCTCACGCGCCACCTGGCGGTATGTAGGTTCAAGATTGCCAGAGCTGCAAGAAACGGAGTTGCATTAATGGCAGTGATAGTGATGGTAGACAAATCCAATGGATCCTGTCCAATGGAAAGACGTGAATGAGTGAGATAAGATGAAATGGAAAATCATTTCATTGGCGGGAAAAGTTTAAAAAAAAAAGATGGGGGAATTTCAGTATACTTCGAGCCGAAAGTAGCCATTATAAAAAGACATTCGGAGGAATTCAATCACAAAGCCAGACAAAGAAAAATTTGTGTGAAGATATATGTCTATTCAAATTGTAAAGCAAAAATTTGAAAGAGTGGTTAAATTTTAAAATAATATACTAGTGTTTCCGCTGGAAAGAAAAGTGCCAGGAAAAAAGAATAGCGAACAGGTAACCGTGGTCATGTTTTTTTATGAAGAAATGTATGTACTTACCAATTGAATCATATACAGATCGGAGTACAAATAAACACAGTGGTCACCGGGGCTCCCGAAGCGGTGGGTTTTCAAGCCTTCAGCAGCAAGACCATCACTTGGAGCAGTGGTTCGGTGTTTCTGGCGCATTCCTGCAAAACAAAACAAAAAATTATAGATCTAAAAATTTACCACAGATAAGTAAAAAGAAAAATAACAAATTATTTATACAATACCCATACAATCGGGATCTACTTGCCATTAGTGAAACTTAATAAAAAAACAAAGGGGATATTGATAGCTAATAATTAAGAACTAAGAATTTTTCTGGTGTTTGAGTTGAAAGCAGCCTGCTATATACTACATAACCATTAGTGAATAGAAAATAAGTGTTAGTATAAGTGTTTGTATAATTTAGCATTGTCAGTGCCAGTATATAAAAATACCCAGTCTTAGTGTCGCGTAAGTACCAGTTTCCTGAGCAGGAAAGGATTTGTAGATCTAAGCAGTTATTGTTCCTTTTTGTGTGTTGTGTGTTAACCAACTATCTGGGAGAGCTCTTTTAGGTAGGTAAGGAAGGGGTGGTAAATTGTAGAAACTACAAGTTTTTGTTTTGTTTAACACAGGAAAAGGAAATTTTTGTGGTATACGTGTTTCCGGAAAAGAAATCGTTTGATTGTTTTTTTTTTTGTTGTCATCGTGTTAGGGGAGATTTTATATTAGGGCACCCGTAAAGTTAGTACATAATATTATAGTACATAATTTTATATTAAAAGAACAGAAAACATTATCGGGATACGTTTTTTTTAGTAATAGAATATTATAATTTCCGTTTTTTTTGTTAACTTAGTATATTTTTATTTTGTTAGTTGCTCCTTTATATACAAAGATTTTAGCGTTAAGACACACTATATAGTTCTAAGTTTTTACTTTATAAATTGTTTCCAATAAATATGTAGAATTGTTAATTGTATTGTGAACAAAAATGTTTGTGTGCTAAGTTTATTTGTTTCGGGATAGGTGGAATGTGACGCGAGGACAACTGAAGCGTGTGTGGGAAGTGGGGACACTATGAAATTTAAAATTTTTGAGGCCAAATTAATCAGTGTCCTAGGTTGGGTGGGCGAAGTGGGGAACGGAACCAGCTAATTCTCCCTCTGAACACCTCCATAAGCCAGTCTATATAGTTTTTTTATTGTCGTGAAGTATGTTACCGTGTTGTGTAATTTATTGTTAGTGTCCCTAACTTCCCTGATCGGGAAGTGCTAGAGCTAGTTGGCATGTGCAGCTACAGCATCAATATGTTGATACATAACACAATTTAGGAAATTTCACAAATATTTCTCAAAAAAAAAGAAAAACAGAAGTCAGCTCGACATTGTTCGTACTAAATAGCCGCTAAAGCTGAAAAGTAGGGAAAAATTACAAATTTTAATTTTAATGATGGTCAAAAACCAATTTCAACCTTCATTGAAGAGATAATTTAATTAACTAATACTCTATCATACAAAAATCAGCTCTAAAGGGCAAGCCCGATTTACTACAATTTTTTTTATGAGATTATTGCGAAAAGTTGTTAAACTCCTCTATTATGATTTTTTGGCCGTTTAGGGTCCCTCTATTAACCCAAGAAAAAAAAAAAGATCCGAAAATCCTAACGAAATTCGTACGTGTGACGTTACTGACACTTTGCATCACGTTACTGACACTGCTTTTATGTCATTTACGTGATTAAAACATAAAATATTAGTCCCACCTTTTGGATAAAAATCATCTTTCATCCTTCCTTACTAGGCAATAATAAACATGAACTCTTTTGTATTCGCTCATTTTTACACAAACGTTCAGATGCCTCCAAAAACACTTCCAAAATCCGGTGACGTTACTGACATTTATGACGAGAATTTTCATATGCCGCTCTCAAGGTGGGAGAAATAATTGTATTTTGTAAAGATATTGACCAAAATATGTATACGAGCGTGATATTACTGACGGTGGCCTTGCCCATATGTATTACTATAATTTAAATACCCGTACTAAAAAAAAATCATTTTCCTGTATAATGATCCTAGCAAAGACGGTCACTCGTAGCTTTTACACTTTTTTACACCAATACTTACCATGATACTGGTTCCATTTGTATCCCAAGAGCAGTTAGTTCGTCGTAAAGTTTGCCCATAAAATTTATACAACTGAAGGCAGCTAAAATAGCTAATTAAAACCTTGAGGAGTTAATAATACTGACACACAAAACAACGAATTCCTTCAACAAATATCAAGCACCTATTGAATTGAATTGAGCTAAAATAGCTTTCCAATATCAGAATATGTACTTATTCTCTGTTAAAGATATGTATTAAAACAAACAATACACTGCGAATACCGACTGTGCCAAATGTTGTAGTGTAGTTTTTAAAATGCACTATTTACTTCTTTTTACCTGGAGGGTCCCGTGGGATTCGCAGGTTCTTTATTGGAACTTGGTTTACCACAACTGTCTTAGCTAACTTAGAACTAGCTATTTATACTTTCTTAAAATTAATTATAAAATAATGTATTGCGATTAAGCTATTTTCTATTGACCTAAATAATACAACTGTATTGCACCATTCGTTAACGCAAACAGTATTTGCGAATGAATGTACATTACTGCTGCGCCAACAAATTAGTGCAATGTATATGTAGGAGGGATGTTCGATAGTGCTTCACAAAGCGCTTGTGTAATTAATTACTTTTATTTGATTTCCCTGATGTATTGCTGTATATAATAATAGACTTTTAAGCTTAAGGTCTTTCTGTTATATATATATATATATATATATATATATATATATATGTATATATATATATATAGGTATATATATATTGTTATATGTTCTTCTTTTAATTCTAGTTATTTTTTTTTTTAGAAGTAGGACCAGCACTCAGGGGATGACCCCTATATATGCAATGCATTGCGCCGGAACTGAAAACGAGGGGATAGTATTGAGGGGACTGATTAGGAAAGATGAGAAGATAGACAGTTTTTTTGTAGCTATTTCAACCTTTTACTTCGCCGGCTAATTATTGCTACAGGGCCGACGAAGGTGGGTGCTCTTACTCTGCTTTTAGTACATGATAGTGTCAGTCGTTGCCAATTATGTTCAGTGGCCAGTGACTATGCCTTCATCATTGAAACAGGCTGGCAACAACTAACACAACCACGCACTAATGCTGTTTAGAAGAATTCAACACAATATTTCATGACTCAGCGCGTGCTCGAACTCACGACCCTCCGCTTCATAGTCTCGTGTTCTACTACTTCAGCCAACAGCACCCACTATGTTTTTTTTAGTGAACTAAACCTATTTTATACTTCGTAGTATGCCTATTTGATACTTTGATTGATAGAAGAAAATGTAACAAAACATAAACATTTCCTGAAGATGTTAGCCAAAGGTTAACGAAATAATGAATATATATACATATACATATATATATATATATATATATATATATATATATATATATATGTATATATATATATATATATATATATATAAATATATATATATATATTTATATATATATATATATATATATATATGTATATATATATATATATATATATATATATATATACATATATATATTTATATATATATATATATATATATATATATATATATATATTTATATATATATATATATATATATATATATATATATATATATATATATATATTTATATATATATATATATATATATATATATATATATATATATATTTATATATATATATATATATATATATATACATATATATATATTGTTACGTTTTTAGACCTTTTCGTAAAAACGCTTTTCACTTATCCTTCAAGGACTCGTTTGATTTCATCAAATTTAAAACATGGACAATTGATTTTAGAAATATAATGCGGCAGCACTTTATTTATCACTTAATTCACACGAGTATTTGTGCTACTATACACTTAGCTATGTTAACACGTCTAGATTTAAAAACACACTCTTCCCGCTGATCTCTGGCAGCGACTTTATACAGGCAAAGTGACGTCATCTGATAACTTCGGGAAGCATCTGGTCTTGGTTGTTGTTGTTTGTGCTTTACTTAACATGCTATATGCGTGTGTTTGTATACATGTACGGTGACCATATGTTTCAACCCAAAAAAGAGGACATTTACAAATGTAATAAAAATTGTTTTTACTATTTATAGTCAATTGCATATATTCTAGGCATGGCCGACTTACTTACATATCAATATTAGTGTTTTTTAAACAAAATATGTCCAGAATTTAATATATGTCCAGAAATGTCACGGTCATTTGAAAAAAAGATTTTAACTTCTGCACGATGATTATAATTTCTATTGTGTTGGTGATTTTGACTTTTATTGTATTGAGAAAATAAAACTTTTAATTTTGAAGTTTAAACAAAACAGTATTAATAATCAAAAAAAAGGACAATAAAGAACATTTCAATTAAAAAAAGGACACTTTAATTTTTGTTTATCTAAGAGGACATCATGTAAAACAAGGACTGTCCTCTTAAAAAAGGACGAATGGTCCCCATATATATATATATATATATATATATATATATATATATATATATATATGATAATATTGTAACTACATATGTGTGTGGTTGTATGTATGAATCTTCTGTGTGTTGTGTAGTTGTGCCAGACACGGGCGTTTCTTTGCACAATTGTGCTGAGAACATTCACACGCATTCTTAAGGCTCATTTAGCCGAACGTTGAAATCGTAAATGTGAGCTAAATGTAAATGTTAGGTAAATGTAAATGTTGGTACACTTATAGAATGCTTAAAATCGTGTCATATGTTTTTGACAAAAACAAACAACATATAACTATTTATAAAAACAAGATCATCAAAAATTCCCAAAATATTGTGTTTCTTGTAAGCTAAATTGATGGAGTGTATTTTACTTAGCATTTACACATGAAAGTAATTGCATGAAAGTCGCAATACAGTAACACATTCAAATTTATTTTACTTTCCACTCAGCTTTTCCCGATTTCTTCGAGAAAGCAATTTTTTGACACTTTGTGAAACTGAAATGACAGAGCGGTAAACACTGTTGCCACTTCACAGACTTATGTATATAAAGTTACAGGATTGTGTTGAAATAATAATTGTAAATTCAAGTTATTTTGTATATACATATACATACATGTATATGTCTCAAATATACATAAAGAAGACAATTGATGTCTTTTTGTAACAATAATCTCATTAAAAAATCAACAATAATAATTATTTCCAACTATTGCCTTATAAATTTGTGTATGTGATTATTTTGGCAACTGTACAAAACAATACAAATGGAGGCAAAATTAAATTATCAAAGCACAATAAAATTAATTAATTTATATCGTTCGTACCCAATTTTGTGGGATATGAATAATAAATCATACATTCATTCTTTTTTTGATTCTGGCTCCCAATTTCTAACTGTTTTAATTCTAGAAGAATAGAAATTTTTGCAACTTTTCGCTTCGACGACATTTTTAAAATGAACTTTCACTTTCCTATGTAAACGAACAAGAAATTTTCAAGAAAGTTGTCTTTTTCATTAATATTTTTATTTATAGTACGTATACAGAAATTTCATGAAAGTAGTTTCATGTGTAATAAAGAAAATAAAATAATATAAAGGATGTGGAAAATATGTACATATATCACAAAAAAAACTGATGCGTACCACTTTCAAAAATAAATACAATAAAACTCTATACAACTGTTTAAAACATTGATGGCACTTTAATAGGTTTATGTTATTGGCGTTCGTGTTGAAAAAGTACGCAAATTAATTAAATGGTACAAAGAGGCATCAGAAACACCAATATACAACTAATAGGATAATGAGTCATTCCTTGGCATAAGTTTAATAAATTCCATATTACAATATATATTAAATATTTTGTTATATTACACAAATGTATATATTTACGTACAAACGAGTGTTTAATACATCTGAAACGAACAACCACATACAGCCATGCGATATTTCATTGTGAATAAAACATTTATTTAGAAAGTTAAACATATAAAATGCATATATCATGTAATTATACATACATATATATCAGCTAAACATATCAAAAGAGAAATAAGTACCAAAAGAGGTCTTTTGTGCCCCATTCTCACTCAACATACATACATCCCATCACTGTCACATAACCTTAGAATAAAATTCTATTTTCTGCAGGTTCCTACGTTACGGCAACATTTTATTAAAGACAATTAAGCGTTTTCACAACTTGCCATATTACAGTTTGGATCAGCTGACACATTTACCTAACATTTACGATTTCAACGTTCGGCTAAATGAGCCATAAAATGTGCGATGTAATCGTTAACCAATCGTAAAGCATTGTCAAATCGGTATCAGCTATGTATGAGTGAATAGTGTAATCATGCGGACAACAAGAAGTACAGAAAAACTTAACAGCTGCTTAGAAATACACTCACCACCATCTAGTGTGCAATAGTAGCTACTAATTTTCACTAACATATAATTGTACTAGCTAGTACTTCCAACTTAAAATTATGTTTTTGTATTCATTTTATTCACTGTTAAGTTTCTCTGTATTCACTGTTAAGTTTCTCTGTACTTCTTGTTGTCCGTATGAATGACAATCTCAAAGACGAAGAAGACTTTTAGTTTGACAAGCTTAGTTTTTTGTTTTCCTTATTTTACTTTGTTTTAGTAAATTTCTTATTAAAAGTGCAAGAAATCTTTTTAAAAGTTATTAAAATTAGATGTTTTTGTATTCATTTTATTTATTTGTTTTTATTTGCCTACGGTAACATAATGTACGACACACTAGACTTGTGTCCAACCAAGGCGAATTCATACTAGTTGGCATTAATTCAGAAAATGTCGATCAGCTGATACCAGGGAAAATTTTCTGAGCTGTCAAAATGCTGTGCTTTTTTTAAGGGCTGTTCTTTGCGCCATAACGAAAAAAAACAATAATTGTAAAAAATTTCGTTAAAATTCTTTAAAAACAATAATTTGGAAATAAAAGTTGCTACACATTGTAAAAAACAATCATTTAATAATTTATTTAATAAAGTTTTGTAACACAAAATAAAAAAGTGCGTGTTTGTGTTATATTCAAACATTAATTTCCCCATGGGAGAGCAAACTTTGTTCTGTGTGCCGAAAGATGTGGAATCTAGTCATATTAGTTGCGGTCGATGGAGCAGCAGTAGCAGCTGATAAAGTTTCGTTATTGGTTATATTTTCTGTAGTCACAGTAGTAATATCAGCGTTGTCTGCTGTTGCCACATCAATCAATCATGTGGGTGTTTTGGAATATTTGTTAGTTGTGGTTGTCGTTGTAGGAGGTGGCCGCAAAGCTGGGCTCTGTACAAACATATTGGCTATTCCTTTCTAGACAAACTTCCAACTCAATGCATTACATGACTACGTGTCACCCCTCAGAGCTGTTCTTAGATAAATAAAGTAGATGTGCAAATGTCGTGATTTTTTCGTGTCACGCTTGATAAAAATCACGAGTGCGTGCGTGAGTGGGATTAAAAAATTTAGGACCGTACGTGATTTTCAAAACATATAATATTCGCGTACTCAAAACTGAAGATAGTTTTTTCTTCTTTTGAATGTTTAATACTAACGAAAATATGTATGAACATACGCACATACATACATATCTGTTACAGAAATACGTACATACTTTCACACGCGAGAACAATTTTACTGACAGTGCGGGTGATTGTCAAAAATATTTTACCATCCTGCGTGAAAGTAAATTTTACCGTGCGTGAGCGTGCAGAAAAAAAATGAGTTTCGTGATCTCCAAAATAATTTTTGGTTGCCAAATGAGGCAATTTACAATGGATGAATTTTTAGTCCGCTTAATTTTTGTTCTTTTCAAAACACACTGGATTAATTCATCTGGCATAAAATGGTATACGTATACACTAGGGTGCACCTTATTTAAAAAAAGCGAAATAGCACCTTAACTCCCTTCATAAATGTTCTCCGTAACAAAAAAGTATGTTATAAAAAATTTTAGGTAGATTGCATCAGGGGAAGGCGTGCCGCATCCACCCACAAATTGTAAAAATTTTATAAATTGTTATAAAATAACCATTAATGTATATTCAAGATTCACTAAACTTATAAAAAAGGAATAAGTAGTTTAATTTAGTTTTTACCAACTTTTTTATTACACTTTAACATTCATACAAAATTATTTATTTCTTGAATTTAATTTCGTACTTAAATATATTAATTTAAGTTATTTCATATGCTTAATAAAACCGATTAGTTTGCATTTGGATATTGTTTCCTATAATCAGCTACAATTTGCATTATGAACTGTTTCTCGTCTTCATCACGCGACAAAACTTGATTGTATTCTTCCATAAGCTTTACAGCCCTTTCTGCAGTATCATTGACAACTTTCAATTTACCAACCATTTCCAAGCCAATTTTATACGATTTATCGTTTTCCCATTCCCTAGGATCTTTCTTCAAAAAATCCGTTGGGATACAATATCGGTTGAAAAAATTTAAAGTTTTTTGCGAGATAAAATCTTCAATATTTTTTTGTTGTCATCTTCATGGGCTCAATCTTGTTTGAAATTTGAGTATTATAAAATGAAAGCGCTACTATTTCTGGCGATAGGTACCATAAATGATTGCAGAATTTTCGAATTAACTCCCGACTTAAATTTTCATCAACTAAATTGTAAAGATATAAACTTTTTAGCAATGTCAAATCTTGGTTAGGAGCTTCTGCGGCAATGGCAGCTTTGATCCAAACTTTTAAATATATTTTTACAATAAAAACACATATATCTCTAATTCCATTCAACTCACAGTCAGCCAAAATGAACTGGTTCCGAAATAAGTAAATTTTGGAAATAAGTAAATTTTGGAAATAAGTAAATTTTGGCATTCGAAATTTGGAAGTGACCCGCCTACGAAAATTACCGCCAATTGGAGAAGCTCTTTGTAATCTTCCCGTGTTGCATATCTTTTAAACTCTTTAATGTAAACTCTTGTATCTCCCTTGTATCTCCAATAACATTTTTCACATGTAAGTCTTCAACTCCTGACTTAAAATTACTTTTGTCTATTTTAGTCCAGGCATCTCTAAATCTATGAAATATTTTGACACTAGGACCCGAAGATGTTGATATTTTTGCATCAAATGCACTCCGTAAAAGTATTTCAAATATGTGGTGACGACATGGATAATACAGAAGATCTTTGTTTAGTGTTTGTTCTAAAAGCACACACGCGCCTTGTATTCGTCCTGTGTTTGATGCGGTGGTATCGCAGCACAGGGCTTCCACTTTTTCATCGAGATCCCATTCTTTGAGTAAGTCAAAGACAGTCGTTGCTTGCTGTCTTCCCGTACCTGAAGTTATCGCTGGGATGCCGAGTAGCTGATCTGTTCCATTAAAAGATACAACTACAGGCAGACGATCGACGTGTTCACTACCCATCAATGATTGCAACATTTTACCATCCCAGTGAACAGTCACCGCCTTAATTTCTTTGTTTTTAAATGTTTCGCGGATTCTTTTTCCTGCATCAAATCGAAACTTTGTACGCGATCGGCGAATTGAAGTGCAATATATAATTAAATCGCTAACGATATGTTGCAATGCTTGCGCAGTTGCTATAAGGATTCGAACGGCGTCACGGCCACTTATTTTACACCTATCTAATACTGACACAAGCTTTGGTGTGATAAAATTATGTCTACCTCGTTTTTTTCTTGAAGTACTAGGACCTACTTCATATGCTGACTCTGGAATTTGTTGCACTTCACAATCTTCAATAGTCTCTTTATCACTTGATTGCCATTGGACGGCTTCACATTGATCTATAAAATTTTATAAGAAATATTGCAGAATAATATAATAGATTCAAACTGAGGACTTGTAAGTGAAGACATGACTGAAATCGCACTACACCTTCAATGTTTACCTTGCAATACGACTGTATGTTTCTCGTGGAAACGTTGTTTTTTCTCTTCCCTAAGCGATTTTGCCTTTTCTTTTTTCGCCAAGTTGCAGTCACAACCACAGTTGCCACAGTTGGTAACATTCTACCAAAATTGGTACTTTTTTTTAGGGTTGGTAACTTGGTAACTTTGTTTTTAAGGCTTGAAAAACTATCAAATTATTGCTTTTCTTTTATCATTTTTCCGCATTACTCAACACTGAGAAAAAAATCATTAAAAACAACTGTGTGAATGTGCGCTAAATTGTTCAACGGCGTAATATGCAAATGTCATTATGTTTGGTCAGCAAAAGATTATTTTAAATGACTGCAATATAAAATAATTTATTTAAATTGTACACGGAATACGTAGGTACAATGAATTGAAATATTTATTTATGTTCGAAAATGAATTAAAACGTTTTATGTTATGTTTTTTATTAACAAAAGTTGTTGTTTTTATATAAATGAAATTTATTTGTTGGTGGTTAAGCAATGTCTATATGCATTTCATTGGTGCTTTACCAAATCGTCAGTAGACTTTAACCACAGTTTTGAAAAGTTAAAAACCTCTTATCTTATGCATATACTTCCGAAAACCATCTGAGAATTCACAACTTGTAAATTACAAACTATTTTCAAAAATAACAACAGAACAAGAACATAGGCTTGCAACTCATACAAAACTAAACCAACAAATAAAGTATGTTTGATACGAATCTATTTTATTTTTCTACACCTTTATACAATCAGAAATCCATTGGATAACAAGAAAAGTATTTTTAAGGCAAAATGAAAAATAAAATTTAAATCAAAATGTTATTAAGTTTTTTTATTTAACACATTGTTGTCACAATACTAATATATTGTTACAAAGTTTAAAAATAGATTCAAATATAACGACAATGTGGATATATGTACTTGGCAGCACTGTCAAACCATCTCTAGTTGTCAAAATGTTACAACCCTGGTCAACACCATGCAGATAATATTTGAATTAACGGAAATGGAATATTCCGGATACATCGTTGAGAATATACAAGATCATTCGAGGCTGTGCAATAATAAGTGTAAACAACAATAACGAAAAACCTAGCAACATCAATGCTAAGAGATGATGATGTTATTCTTAATGATCTTGTACGCAAGTATTCGCTGCTAATAAAAACTAAACATGTACATCAATATACACAGCAACATACACACAAATATACACAGCAACATGCCCACATAGCACAAGAAGAAACAAAACTACACAACACACAGAACACTCATACATACAACCACACATAGTTACAATAAACAAAACACAAGACAGCATTGTCATATATACAAACACACGTATATAGCTACATGTTAAGTAAAGCACAACCAACAACAACAATGACCAGATGCTTCGCGAAGTTACCAGACGACGTCATTTTGCTATATAAAGTCGCTGCCAGTGAACAGCGGGATCAGTGAGATTTTGAATCTAGACGTGTTAACATCGCTAAGTGTTTAGTAGTACAAATACTCGTGTTAATTAAGTAGTAAATAAAGTGTTGCCGCATTATAATTCTAAAATTAATTGTCTGTGTTTTAATTTGATGCAATTAAACGAATCCTTGAAGGATAAGTAAAAAGCGTTTTTACGAAAAGGTCTAAAAACGTAACAATTGGTGTCAGAAGTGGGATTGCAAAAATAATTAAAAAGGACATTGCAATATAAGAAAAAAAGGACATTAAAAAAAAAAATTATTATGAAATTTGATGAGCTAAAAGTTGAACAGCTAAAAAAGGAGCTTAGTAAGCGGGAATTGCCAACAGCAGGTAACAAGGCTGAACTGCAGAAGAGGCTGATAGATGAGTTTAAGAATCGCGGCATGGACATCGGTACATACGAGTTTGAGGACAAAGACGATGTAGAGGTATGTCCTCCAGCTACGACCAGCAGCATGGACATAAATTCAATGTTCGCTGCTATGATGATCCAGATACAGGAAGCAACAAGGATCAGCACTGAAAAGCTTGTAGCCGAAATAACTGGAATAAAGCAGAACTCAGAAATCAGCAGTGAAAAGCTTGTAGCCGAAATAACTGAAATTAAACAGAACTCTCAGCAGATGCATGAAGCATCAAGGATCAGCACTGAAAAGCTGGTAGCCGAAATACAGGGAGTGGAAACAAAACTGTTGGAGTCAAATAGAGCCACGAACGAGACTCTGGTAGAGGTTTCTGAGGCCATTAATAGGAGGGTGGATTCTATTGAGAACAAATTCTCAGAGCTGGCAGAGAGAGTCCAACATCTAGAAAGCGGTGGCCTAGAACAGCATGCAAAAGAGTTCGAAGAAAAATTTCATGCTCTAGAGGACAAAGTGCATAACCTTGAGCGTAGTGGCGGGCCAGTACGAGCAGTTGCGGAGGTTTCTGCGCGAATAAAAGCGCCATGCTTTGACGGCAGCGTACCATTGAGCATCTTTAGATTCCAGTTCGAGACGGTTGCTAGCAGAAATGGATGGGATGCTGAAGAAAAGGCCATAGAGTTAATTTTGTCCTTAAAGGGTACAGCCGCAGAGGTACTTGAGACCGTGCCAGTAAGCAGCAGAAACAACTATAATGAAATAATGGCAGCATTGCAGCGCAAGTATGGTGGTGAGCACAAGCGCGATTTATACAGAATGGAATTGCGATGTAGAGTTCAAAAGCCTAACGAGTCTCTACAAGATTTCGCAATGGAAATCGAGCGTTTAGTGCAGCTCACATATCCAGGCGAGAGTCACCCGTTCCTGGACCACTTTAAAACTGAGGTGTTCGTTAACGGCATTCGCGACTCTGATGTTAAACTGGCTGTGTTCGCAACGCAGAAATCCACTTTCGCTGAGACAGTTTCATTTGCTCTGGCTCAGGAGACTGCAAGGATGGTTTGTAATCCACAGATATGTAAGGTGCAGAATATGGAGGTTTTGTCTGAGGAAGATAACAGCCTAGTTGCTAGTTTTAAGGAGGCAATGCGACAACTGTTGGCGGAAAGTGCTACCAAAGAAAAGCCTAAGTGCTTTAACTGCGGAAAAATCGGTCATTTTCAGCGCAGCTGCAAAGCACGAAGAAAAAGAGGTAGATCTGTTTCGCCACCAAGAAACAGCAAACGAGTGAACTTAGAACCACAGCAGCAACATCATAAGAATCATCAGAATAAGTCTAACCATGGCGGTGGTGGTCAATCGTGCGATGCTGGTCGTAAGCGGCAGAACCATCCAAATCAACGTGGAGACAATCAGCAACGCAACAGCGGTAATTATTGTTCCAGTCGTATGATGGAAAATTATAGCATGAATCATTACAACCAACGCAATTATCAGGGCGGTAACCCTAATCGGCGCAATTGGAATACAAGTCGTGGCAACAATATGAGCAATTATGGAATGGGACCACGTTCTAATATGCGTAACATAATGGCCTATAGATCAGCTAATGGTCCCAGTGTGAGTCAGAAGCCGTTAGGTAATCCCATTAAGTTTGAGCAAGATTTCGATTGTGAACAAGCAAATACCAAGTTCGAAGAACTTCGGTCACGACTACCAAAACATAAGGTGAGCGATGAACCAAAATCAGAACAGATGAGTGGCGAAACTGATAAAAAGGATGAGTCCGGCAATGAAACTGGAGCTGGTGAACATGAACCAAGAGAAAAAGAAATTACTGTAGGCTACGATAAGACCAAAACATTCTTTGATAATATTTCCGGTAGAACTACACGAGTTCGTACAAAGCATAAGAATTATGATTGGCGCCAGGAACGGATATTGAATGGTGAAACATTTGGCGTGTCATCTACAAGGCGCGGAGTTTATAGAGGATGCGGCAACTACAATAATCGTAATATGAGCAATTACAGTGGTGACAGTTACAACAATCGTGGCTATTATGGCAATAATTATCGTAATCGCAGCAACAACCGGAGTAAGATGCATAACAGAATACAGATGGTCCGTGACAACATGAAGGCTAGACAATTGGTTCTACTTTATAACCCACAACGGAAGAAAGGATTGTCCCCAAAATTACAGACTCACTGGGATGGCCCGTATAAAGTGATTAAGAGAGTGAATGACGTTGTGTACCGGATACAGAAGCACAATAGCCCAAGGTCGAAAATGAAGATAGTACATCTCGAACGATTGGCGCACTATGGAAGAGGTGATTGTATGCCTATTCGGGTCGAACAGGCTTAAGTGGGCGGCAGTGTTACAAAGTTTAAAAATAGATTCAAATATAACGACAATGTGGATATATGTACTTGGCAGCACTGTCAAACCATCTCTAGTTGTCAAAATGTTACAACCCTGGTCAACACCATGCAGATAATATTTGAATTAACGGAAATGGAATATTCCGGATACATCGTTGAGAATATACAAGATCATTCGAGGCTGTGCAATAATAAGTGTAAACAACAATAACGAAAAACCTAGCAACATCAATGCTAAGAGATGATGATGTTATTCTTAATGATCTTGTACGCAAGTATTCGCTGCTAATAAAAACTAAACATGTACATCAATATACACAGCAACATACACACAAATATACACAGCAACATGCCCACATAGCACAAGAAGAAACAAAACTACACAACACACAGAACACTCATACATACAACCACACATAGTTACAATAAACAAAACACAAGACAGCATTGTCATATATACAAACACACGTATATAGCTACATGTTAAGTAAAGCACAACCAACAACAACAATGACCAGATGCTTCGCGAAGTTACCAGACGACGTCATTTTGCTATATAAAGTCGCTGCCAGTGAACAGCGGGATCAGTGAGATTTTGAATCTAGACGTGTTAACATCGCTAAGTGTTTAGTAGTACAAATACTCGTGTTAATTAAGTAGTAAATAAAGTGTTGCCGCATTATAATTCTAAAATTAATTGTCTGTGTTTTAATTTGATGCAATTAAACGAATCCTTGAAGGATAAGTAAAAAGCGTTTTTACGAAAAGGTCTAAAAACGTAACAATATAAATGAAATTTATTTGTTGGTGGTTAAGCAATGTCTTTATGCATTTCATTGGTGCTTTACCAAATCGTCAGTAGACTTTAACCACAGTTTTGAAAAGTTAAAAACCTCTTATCTTATGCATATACTTCCGAAAACCATCTGAGAATTCACAACTTGTAAATTACAAACTATTTTCAAAAATAACAACAGAACAAGAACATAGGCTTGCAACTCATACAAAACTAAACCAACAAATAAAGTATGTTTGATACGAATCTATTTTATTTTTCTACACCTTTATACAATCAGAAATCCATTGGATAACAAGAAAAGTATTTATAAGGCAAAATGAAAAATAAAATTTAAATCAAAATGTTATTAAGTTTTTTTTTTTTTTTTTTATATGTTCTGTTGTTATTTTTGAAAATAGTTTGTTATTTACAAGTTGTGAATTCTCAGATGGTTTTCGGAAGTATATGCATAAGATAAGAGGTTTTTAACTTTTCAAAACTGTGGTTAAAGTCTACTGACGATTTGGTAAAGCACCAATGAAATGCATATAGACATTGCTTAACCACCAACAAATAAATTTCATTTATATATTAGTATTGTGACAACAATGTGTTAAATAAAAAAACTTAATAACGTTGTTGTTTTTATTATAATAAAAATTAAAATTTTGGTTTTTATAAAAAAAATTTTGGTAACTTTTTGGTAACATTTTCGAAAAATATTGGTAAAAAATTTTTTACTCAGTGGCAACCATGGTCACAACCTATCATTGCACCAGGTCTTCCCTGTTTTCTTTGATTTGTTAAAAAAAGCGTATCTTCTGCCAGAGTGATAATATCCAATGCATCGGCATGTGCGACATCAAACAAATCATCAAATTTATTTACGAAGTCTTTTTCGCGTTTTTCCTGGAGTAATGTCCGGCGTTTCGAACTTGTTTGCAAGTTTCTCCATTCCAAATACAAGTCTTCAACTTTTGAGACACATTTGTCAAAAGCTCTAAGTGGTATTCGTGCTTTGTTCCATAAAACTTCTACCTCTTTCACTACAAGGGAAGCACTAGCACGCAAGTCTAGTTTTACTTTTCGCATATTGTAAAATAAAACACGCAAAACTTGACCATTTGAAGACAATTTGGCACCGATTATTTGGCAGGCATCATAGCCGAGAAGGTACAACTGCTCCTGTCGTCTTGTGTTCATATTTATTTTTGATATTATTTTACAAACTTGATTGTTTTATCGCTTTATTTCTTTTAATAACACTTATTTTTTCACTTGTATATGTACTTACTCCCATTCGATACAAATATTATTTAATTGAAGGGCGTTTGCTTTTATTCGGGAATTCACCGTTTTGTTTAGCAATTGAAGCGATACTACACAACTGGGCGTTATTGAACTTGAAAAGATGCCGGACTTAACTGACCACATATTTTTCAGTTGTTCTCTGAGCTCACAAACGATATATTACATTTGCTGTTAAAATCACGATATTCTTAAAATCATAATATATATTTTTAAAGTATTGCTAAACATGTTTCCTCATTATTATTAATTTGTAAACGGAAAAAGATTCAGGTCGAATAAATTAATTATGATATATATCAAATTTACCAGTGTTTTATTAAATGACCCGCAAATTAACATCTTAACTTATTTCATATGAATTTAGCAAATATAGCCAACTTGTGGGTGGATGCGGCACGCCTTCCTGTATTACAATCTGCTTATAATTTTACACAATGCATTTTTTTAATACGTAGAACATTCTTGGGTGGAGTTACGATCTAATCTGTTAAAAAAAATTGTCCCATACATATAAGGCGCACCCTAGTATACACAGCTTTGTGTGTGTGTTATTATTTTTTTGTTTATTTGACGTTTGTCTTTCGTTAGCTGAACACATACAAACTAAGCGGAAATATGACTGGAATAAGTGATGAAGAATTGGCAATAATCTTAGGAGGAATTTCTAGTGCCTGTAACTGAAGCTGCAGCACTACTTCTAGAAGATGAGAAAGCAAAGAAAAGAAGCGATACACATTTGAGAAAATGTATTCCGGTTGAAGAAAAATTGGCTGCAACTTTAAGATTTTTAGCCACAATAGAAACCTTTACGGAAATTGCCGAAAATAGTAAATTGTCTGCACCCTATTTAAGCTCAGCTATGATTACGATTGCCATATTTTTCAATGCAAAAAGAAGGCCATTTAGAAATATAATAAAAATTGTATTCACTATTTATAAACAGTTTCATATACTCTAGGCATGGCACACTAACTAACATGTTGTTTAAACAATAAAATATGTCCAAATATATTACAGTAATTTGATAAAAAGATTTTCATTTCTGCACACTCCATTTGGTGATGACAATATTATATTGGTAATTATAATTTTTATTGTATTGAGAAAATAAGACTTTTAATATATAGTAGTTTGAAGAAAAAACATTAATAATAAAAAAAGGACACTTTAATTTTTTTTAATCTAAGAGGACATCGTGTAAAAAAAGAGGACTGTCCTCTTCAAAAAAGGACACCGTAGCTATGATAGAAGTATGTAGTGCAATTTACACAAACATGAAAAGTGAATTTTTAAAGGCACATTCATATACGTTTATTTCGTCACCAGTAAAAGTGATTTAAGTAATTTCAGTAAAAATTTGCTGAAATTTTCAGTAACTAAAAACTTTTACTAGTCACTAAAATTACTTCAAAAATTTTTATAAGTTTCTGAAATTACCATACTGACCCATTTATCAATTTTAATGGTTGTTGGCGCGACCAACCACCTTCTTTTTTGAAGTTCGAAGATGGACAACTAAAGACTAAAAAGCGCTCTGTAAAAAACAAAACGCAGATCCTGTGTTCTCATAAGTGTGTATGTATTAGTTTTGTTCTGCTAGTGTGGGGTTGAAGCTAGTTGAAAAATTATGCCAACCAAAAACAACTCTCTTCACAGAAAATGCCAACAAGCTGCCATGTTATGCCAGCATAATTAATACAGTGTAAATTTAATTTATTTAGTAGTATTAAAAATACTTTCTTTTTAACTAACGCTGCATTTACACATGAAAGTACTTTCATGAAATTTCTGTATACGTATTATAAATAAAAATTTTAATGAAAAGTTTTTGTTCGTTTACACAGGAAAGTGAAAGTTCATTTTAAAAATGTCGTCGAAGCGAAAAGTTGCAGAAATTGCTATTCTTCTAGAACTAAAACAATTAGAAATTGGGAGCCAAAATAAAAAAAGAATGTAAAAGGAAAAAAGCAGTAAATAGGAGACTCTGGGTAGAACCATTGTTGATGAAAAGATGCGATAATTTTATTGTGCTTTGACGATTAAATTTTGCCTCCATTTGTATTGTTTTGTAGAGTTGCCAAAATAATCAAATGTACAAATTTATAAGGCAATAGTTGGAAATAATTATTATTGTAAATATTTTAATGTTATTGTTGTTACAAAAAGACATCAATTGTCTTCTTTATGTATATTTTAAGAAAATTATTATAATTAATTTCATATACATGTATATGTATATACAAAATAACTTGGATTTACAATTATTACAATCCTGTCACTTTATATAATTCTGTGAAGTGGCAACAGTGTTTACCGCTCTGTCATTTCAGTTTCACAAAGTGTCAAAAAATTGCTTTCTTGAAAAAGTCGGGGAAAGCTGACCCTGCCAACATTTTCTATCGCGGAAGGGGCCCAGAAGTGACGCCAAGAAGTTGAAACTCATCTTCTGCGATACCATTTTCTCATCGTAGAAGCATCTTCCGTATTGAGAAGTTGTACCCCCCGGAAGTAACTTCCGGAAGTCGAATTTTTATCCTCAACATAATAAAAGTTGTTGTATTCATTAAATGTAATTTATTATGTTTATAAATTAATGAAAAACAAATAATTAACAATTATGTAAACACTACAACAATAACAAAACAAAATCACATTTACCACTGACCGAACACAGCAAAAGACAAGAAAACTAATATCGATGATGTTGAAAACTTCTTTTTTGCATTCTTTTAATTTTATTTCGCGGTCGCTGCGACTTTCCCAGAAGTGCATAGTGTTGTTTTTGTTTATTACATCCATAACGGCACATGTCATTTTCGGCTGGTGTCGTAAACAACAAACTATCTTCCAAACGTTGCCTGAATGATTAAAAGACGACTGCAATGTAAATTGTTATTGTGAAATTCAAACGATCTTCCAATTATCGTCTGGAAGTGAGTAAGACGTGACGCCTATGACGATGACAGAAACTTCCTAATGTTGGAAGGGGAGTGGAAAGTAAAATAAGTTTGAATGAGTTAGTGCGACTTTTATGCAATTACTTTCGTGTGCATTGTATATGCTAAGTAAATGATATTAAATTGGCGATTATTTCAATTGCTCTGATAAAAGTTACTTCTTACAATGGACAAATCCGAGAATACTTGGTAGTTACATGTATACATACCTAAGTGTGCATCTACATGCATAATTTTTATTTTATGAATATAAAGTAGACAAAAAAATAGGAACGTTGACAAATCTTAAGATATCTAATGCAGGGGTCCTCAATGGGAGAAAATATTATTTATTTATTTCAAAAATACTTTACAAAGAAAATTTGCAAAGTATTTGGTGCACAGATGCCGACGGGGTGACTCAGACCATATGCCGGCGATGTTATTAACCCGTATTTTCTTCCGTTACTGTGACTGACTGTACACGACCTATGCCTTCACATAGGAAGTAGCAACGTAGTTAACCACGGAATATTCCTCAGAAGAACTGTAAAACTATACAGTTATCTGAGGTGTTGAAATTAACTAGTGCGAGTGAGACGCAAAACTCTCGAAAGAGAGTAAACAATCAGTGGTCTGGCTGCACTTAAAAAATAATTGCCAACGAGGCTTGATGTTAACTGACTCAGAGCTGCTTTGCGACTGAGAAAATATTTAAGTATAATGTATTTGTGAATCTTTCATGTGTTACTGACTGTTTTTTTTTAAGCAACAGCGTACAAATAATGTTGCCAGACTTGACGTCATTTTGACAATTTTTTATGCCAAAAATTATATGACATGAAATATTTAAATAAAGTTTTCATTAATATGTATTTCTTGCATTTAATTAATACAGGCGAATGTGCGCCAAATTGTTCAACGGCGTAATATGCAAATGTCATTATGTTTGGTCAGCAAAAGATTATTTTAAATGACTGCAATATAAAATAATTTATTTAAATTGTACACGGAATACGTAGGTACAATGAATTGAAATATTTATTTATGTTCGAAAATGAATTAAAACGTTTTATGTTATGTTTTTTATTAACAAAAGTTGTTGTTTTTATTATAATAAAAATTAAAATTTTGGTTTTTATAAAAAAAATTTTGGTATCTTTTTGGTAACATTTTCGAAAAATATTGGTAAAAAATTTTTTACTCAGTGGCAACCATGGTCACAACCTATCATTGCACCAGGTCTTCCCTGTTTTCTTTGATTTGTTAAAAAAAGCGTATCTTCTGCCAGAGTGATAATATCCAATGCATCGGCATGTGCGACATCAAACAAATCATCAAATTTATTTACGAAGTCTTTTTCGCGTTTTTCCTGGAGTAATGTCCGTCGTTTCGAACTTGTTTGCAAGTTTCTCCATTCCAAATACAAGTCTTCAACTTTTGAGACACATTTGTCAAAAGCTCTAAGTGGTATTCGTGCTTTGTTCCATAAAACTTCTACCTCTTTCACTACAAGGGAAGCACTAGCACGCAAGTCTAGTTTTACTTTTCGCATATTGTAAAATAAAACACGCAAAACTTGACCATTTGAAGACAATTTGGCACCGATTATTTGGCAGGCATCATAGCCGAGAAGGTACAACTGCTCCTGTCGTCTTGTGTTCATATTTATTTTTGATATTATTTTACAAACTTGATTGTTTTATCGCTTTATTTCTTTTAATAACACTTATTTTTTCACTTGTATATGTACTTACTCCCATTCGATACAAATATTATTTAATTGAAGTGCGTTTGCTTTTATTCGGGAATTCACCGTTTTGTTTAGCAATTGAAGCGATACTACACAACTGGGCGTTATTGAACTTGAAAAGATGCCGGACTTAACTGACCACATATTTTTCAGTTGTTGTCTGAGCTCACAAACGATATATTACATTTGCTGTTAAAATCACGATATTCTTAAAATCATAATATATATTTTTAAAGTATTGCTAAACATGTTTCCTCATTATTATTAATTTGTAAACGGAAAAAGATTCAGGTCGAATAAATTAATTATGATATATATCAAATTTACCAGTGTTTTATTAAATGACCCGCAAATTAACATCTTAACTTATTTCATATGAATTTAGCAAATATAGCCAACTTGTGGGTGGATGCGGCACGCCTTCCTGTATTACAATCTGCTTATAATTTTACACAATGCATTTTTTTAATACGTAGAACATTCTTGGGTGGAGTTACGATCTAATCTGTTAAAAAAAATTGTCCCATACATATAAGGCGCACCCTAGTATACACAGCTTTGTGTGTGTGTTATTATTTTTTTGTTTATTTGACGTTTGTCTTTCGTTAGCTGAACACATACAAACTAAGCGGAAATATGACTGGAATAAGTGATGAAGAATTGGCAATAATCTTAGGAGGAATTTCTAGTGCCTGTAACTGAAGCTGCAGCACTACTTCTAGAAGATGAGAAAGCAAAGAAAAGAAGCGATACACATTTGAGAAAATGTATTCCGGTTGAAGAAAAATTGGCTGCAACTTTAAGATTTTTAGCCACAATAGAAACCTTTACGGAAATTGCCGAAAATAGTAAATTGTCTGCACCCTATTTAAGCTCAGCTATGATTACGATTGCCATATTTTTCAATGCAAAAAGAAGGCCATTTAGAAATGTAATAAAAATTGTATTCACTATTTATAAACAGTTTCATATACTCTAGGCATGGCACACTAACTAACATGTTGTTTAAACAATAAAATATGTCCAAATATATTACAGTAATTTGATAAAAAGATTTTCATTTCTGCACACTCCATTTGGTGATGACAATATTATATTGGTAATTATAATTTTTATTGTATTGAGAAAATAAGACTTTTAATATATAGTAGTTTGAAGAAAAAACATTAATAATAAAAAAAGGACACTTTAATTTTTTTTAATCTAAGAGGACATCGTGTAAAAAAAGAGGACTGTCCTCTTCAAAAAAGGACACCGTAGCTATGATAGAAGTATGTAGTGCAATTTACACAAACATGAAAAGTGAATTTTTAAAGGCACATTCATATACGTTTATTTCGTCACCAGTAAAAGTGATTTAAGTAATTTCAGTAAAAATTTGCTGAAATTTTCAGTAACTAAAAACTTTTACTAGTCACTAAAATTACTTCAAAAATTTTTATAAGTTTCTGAAATTACCATACTGACCCATTTATCAATTTTAATGGTTGTTGGCGCGACCAACCACCTTCTTTTTTGAAGTTCGAAGATGGACAACTAAAGACTAAAAAGCGCTCTGTAAAAAACAAAACGCAGATCCTGTGTTCTCATAAGTGTGTATGTATTAGTTTTGTTCTGCTAGTGTGGGGTTGAAGCTAGTTGAAAAATTATGCCAACCAAAAACAACTCTCTTCACAGAAAATGCCAACAAGCTGCCATGTTATGCCAGCATAATTAATACAGTGTAAATTTAATTTATTTAGTAGTATTAAAAATACTTTCTTTTTAACTAACGCTGCATTTACACATGAAAGTACTTTCATGAAATTTCTGTATACGTATTATAAATAAAAATTTTAATGAAAAGTTTTTGTTCGTTTACACAGGAAAGTGAAAGTTCATTTTAAAAATGTCGTCGAAGCGAAAAGTTGCAGAAATTGCTATTCTTCTAGAACTAAAACAATTAGAAATTGGGAGCCAAAATAAAAAAAGAATGTAAAAGGAAAAAAGCAGTAAATAGGAGACTCTGGGTAGAACCATTGTTGATGAAAAGATGCGATAATTTTATTGTGCTTTGACGATTAAATTTTGCCTCCATTTGTATTGTTTTGTAGAGTTGCCAAAATAATCAAATGTACAAATTTATAAGGCAATAGTTGGAAATAATTATTATTGTAAATATTTTAATGTTATTGTTGTTACAAAAAGACATCAATTGTCTTCTTTATGTATATTTTAAGAAAATTATTATAATTAATTTCATATACATGTATATGTATATACAAAATAACTTGGATTTACAATTATTACAATCCTGTCACTTTATATAATTCTGTGAAGTGGCAACAGTGTTTACCGCTCTGTCATTTCAGTTTCACAAAGTGTCAAAAAATTGCTTTCTTGAAAAAGTCGGGGAAAGCTGACCCTGCCAACATTTTCTATCGCGGAAGGGGCCCAGAAGTGACGCCAAGAAGTTGAAACTCATCTTCTGCGATACCATTTTCTCATCGTAGAAGCATCTTCCGTATTGAGAAGTTGTACCCCCCGGAAGTAACTTCCGGAAGTCGAATTTTTATCCTCAACATAATAAAAGTTGTTGTATTCATTAAATGTAATTTATTATGTTTATAAATTAATGAAAAACAAATAATTAACAATTATGTAAACACTACAACAATAACAAAACAAAATCACATTTACCACTGACCGAACACAGCAAAAGACAAGAAAACTAATATCGATGATGTTGAAAACTTCTTTTTTGCATTCTTTTAATTTTATTTCGCGGTCGCTGCGACTTTCCCAGAAGTGCATAGTGTTGTTTTTGTTTATTACATCCATAACGGCACATGTCATTTTCGGCTGGTGTCGTAAACAACAAACTATCTTCCAAACGTTGCCTGAATGATTAAAAGACGACTGCAATGTAAATTGTTATTGTGAAATTCAAACGATCTTCCAATTATCGTCTGGAAGTGAGTAAGACGTGACGCCTATGACGATGACAGAAACTTCCTAATGTTGGAAGGGGAGTGGAAAGTAAAATAAGTTTGAATGAGTTAGTGCGACTTTTATGCAATTACTTTCGTGTGCATTGTATATGCTAAGTAAATGATATTAAATTGGCGATTATTTCAATTGCTCTGATAAAAGTTACTTCTTACAATGGACAAATCCGAGAATACTTGGTAGTTACATGTATACATACCTAAGTGTGCATCTACATGCATAATTTTTATTTTATGAATATAAAGTAGACAAAAAAATAGGAACGTTGACAAATCTTAAGATATCTAATGCAGGGGTCCTCAATGGGAGAAAATATTATTTATTTATTTCAAAAATACTTTACAAAGAAAATTTGCAAAGTATTTGGTGCACAGATGCCGACGGGG
The DNA here is from genome assembly GCA_951800035.1 of Linnaemya tessellans. Classification (NCBI taxonomy): domain Eukaryota; kingdom Metazoa; phylum Arthropoda; class Insecta; order Diptera; family Tachinidae; genus Linnaemya; species Linnaemya tessellans. The sequence continues at coordinate 97,266,240 of OX637532.1, read as the reverse complement.
TGACTCAGACCATATGCCGGCGATGTTATTAACCCGTATTTTCTTCCGTTACTGTGACTGACTGTACACGACCTATGCCTTCACATAGGAAGTAGCAACGTAGTTAACCACGGAATATTCCTCAGAAGAACTGTAAAACTATACAGTTATCTGAGGTGTTGAAATTAACTAGTGCGAGTGAGACGCAAAACTCTCGAAAGAGAGTAAACAATCAGTGGTCTGGCTGCACTTAAAAAATAATTGCCAACGAGGCTTGATGTTAACTGACTCAGAGCTGCTTTGCGACTGAGAAAATATTTAAGTATAATGTATTTGTGAATCTTTCATGTGTTACTGACTGTTTTTTTAAGCAACAGCGTACAAATAATGTTGCCAGACTTGACGTCATTTTGACAATTTTTTATGCCAAAAATTATATGACATGAAATATTTAAATAAAGTTTTCATTAATATGTATTTCTTGCATTTAATTAATACAGGCGAAATTCCTTATAGTGAATAAATTACACACTCCACGCAATATTTATAAATATTTATATATATTTCTTATTTTACGTATACTTCTAATTGAACTTACCCATTGTTTTTAAATATTTTTTCAAAATAACACCGTTTGCATTTTTTAATTCTGTAGAAATTTTGAGGTATTTTTCATAAAACTAAGGTAATAATTTCACATTAACGATTTGAAAAAGTAATATGAGGATTTTGATGTTTTTTCTCAAAAATTTGGCGTTTTTTGCATCTATTTTGTCTGGCAACTATGTGAACAAGAAAGAACATTTAAAGGTGTTGCCGTTAATCACAAAATCAAATTGATTATAATATAAGAAGGCAAACTTAGTTTTCACTTTTGTAAAATGTGTGATATTGATTTTTGTTTCTAAAGCCTATATTCTATTCAAAATTTCGACCGAAATGCTGTCAAAGCCCATATAAACTAGTATCTAATCTGTTTTTACTATGAACAACACGTGAAATTTTTCTGAAAACAATTTTGCTAAATATATTTCGAAAATTTAAACGGAGAACTAGCTTAAGGAAAACAGAAGTTTATAATTTTTATTTGTCAATTTTTTTAAATGAAATAATTAATTTTGCTAAACATTTTTCGAAAATTCAAACAGAATACCGGCCTTATCGCTGAGAGCCCTTGTATGTAGTATAATTTTTTGGCCTCTTAAGCGCACACAAAAATTTAATTTAATTGACTGTTAAAGTTCCACAAGGCAAGTCGGATGTTTTTTATGAAAAAATGACTGCAATATTAGGCACTTGTCTCGATTTTATACACATCGAATTTAATGTTAAAAATTGGGAAATATTTTTATAGTTAATTTAATATTTTTAATTTTGCTCTATAAAATAAGCTATGAGCTTATGAAATATAAATAAATAAAATTTTCTAAAATATGATAAGAAAATTCCGAAATAAAACTGTAAATGGTGTAAAAATAATGAACCAAAAATTTTAAAATACTCGTACAGCTGAGTAAATAATAACAATTCTTTCGATTTAAAAACAATTTTCCTCTGTAGAAAATTTTATAAGGCTTATATTATAATATTCTATTATAGACGAGACTATCTTCCAATAGATATATAAAATATTATAAAACCATTTTTATGTAATACATGTTTATATAATACAAATTTACTAAAAAGCATAATATATATATATATAAATTCATCCATCCAAGAATACAAAAAATCGAACGATGGCAACGCGGGTTGAAAATTTAGTCCAGTGATGTCAGCGTCATGCTAGGAACACAACTGCGACGAACAACGAATTTTTGGTTGCGAATATTCGTCGCCAAAAATAAAACACATTGGTGTATATGAAAATGCACACAATCGTGGCGTTGGGCGAAATTCGTCATACTCAGCGAAAGTTGAAATACATTTCTTTCTAATGCTAGGAACACAACTGGGACGAACGACGAATTTCGCTTAGTACGACGAATTCGTTGATAAAAAATCGCTCTATAAATTCGTCGTATGAAACACAATAACGACGAATAAATTAAAATAATAAGCAAACAAAATTTTAATATTTGTTTTTTAAATCATTGTAATCCTCTGATCCCAGCCAGATTGTTTAGACACTCAATAATTATCCCGGTGTTGTCCATTTTTTTCAGAACAAATTCCTTTTTGTAATTACTTTCTGAAAAATTTTTTGTCTGTAAATAAATTATTATTTTCATTTAACAGCTGATGGGGTGACCATCTGAAATAGTGAGAAATAGAAAGAAAAACTATATTATAAAAAGTGTTCAAAATTAATAAAAAGTCGTCCGAATGATACATTTTTGTGAATTAGTGAATGCATTTTTAGTATGTGCTGAAAATTTTAGTGCTACAAGCAACAATACAGTAGTGAACTATGTTTTTCCACAAAAAACCAGTTTGAGTATATGAAACCTGGTCACTTTATATTGATTTGTTCGTCGTTCGTTGACGAAACAATTAGAAATAAATGTATTTCAACTTTCGCTGAGTATGACGAATTTCGCCCAAAGCCACGATTGTGTGCATTTTCATATACACCAATGTGTTTTATTTTTGGCGACGAATATTCGCGACCAAAAATTCGTCGCAGTTGTGTTCCTAGCATAATTGTTTCGTCAACGAACGACGAACAAATCAATATAAAGTGACCAGGTTTCATATACTCAAACTGGTTTTTTGTGGAAAAACATAGTTCACTACTGTATTGTTGCATGTAGCACTAAAATTTTCAGTACATACTAAAAATGCATTCACTAATTCACAAAAATGTATCATGTGTGGGTGCTGTTGGCTGAAGTAGTAGAACACGAGACTATGAAGCGGAGGGTCCTGAGTTCGAGCCCGCGCTGAGTCATGAAATATTGTGTGGAATTTCTTCTGATCAGCATTAGTGCGTGGTTGTGTTAGTTGTTGCCAGCCTGTTTTCAGTGATGAAGGCATAGTACTGATCACTGGACAATTACTGGCAGCGACTGACCCAATCATGTACTAAAAGCAGAGTAACAGCACCCACCTTCGTCGGCCCTGTAGCAAAAATTAGCCGGCGAAGTAAAAGGTTGAAATAGCTACAAAAAAAAAAAAAAAAAAAAAACAACTGTCTATCTTCTCATCTTTCCTAATCTGTCCTCAATACTATCCCCTCGTTTTCAGTTCCAACACAATGCATTGCATATATAGGGGACATCCCCTGAGTGCTGGTCCTACTCCTAAAAAAAAAAAAAAAAAAAAATGTATCATTAGGACGACTTTTTATTAATTTTGAACACTTTTTATAATATAGTTTTTCTTTCTATTTCTCATTTTTTCATATGGTCACCCCATCAGCTGTTAAATGAAAATAATAATTTATTTACAGACAAAAAATTTTTCAGAAAATATTTACAAAAAGGAATTTGTTCTGAAAAAAATGGACAACACCGGGATAATTATTGAGTGTCTAAACAATCTGACCGGCATCAGAAGATTACAATGACTTAAAAAACAAATATTAAAATTTTGTTTGCTTTTTATTTTAATTTATTCGTCGTTATTGTGTTTCATATGACGAATTTATAGAGCGATTTTTATCAACGAATTCGTCGTACTAAGCGAAATTCGTCGTTCGTCCCAGTTGTGTTCCTAGCATCATACACAATTGTGGAAACAAAACTCACATGTACGCTTACGCTCTTTTATTTTGAGAGCGTAAAATAGAATTGTTTACTGAGAAACACTCTCATTCAGCGGGAAGTATCGAACGTCCTGTTTTGAGGCCTCTAAACAGAAATAATATATTTATATAAATATATATACAATATATTTATATGAGAGGTTTGAAATAAGTTGGACCCACTGTCTGTAGGTACATCTTTTCGAAAATTTCTTAAAGTAGCTTTTAAATGAATTCATAAGTAAGGCTTTTTGTAAAAATATTTCTCTTGTATATAAAGTTTATATTATAAACTAACCAAATGTTCAGCTTAAAAACTAATCATACTTAGGAGCGAATTTAATCCTCCACATAGGGAAAATATTATTGAGTTCTGGAAAAATTTAAACGGGGCGCTATATCCTGTATTAAAAAAATTCCTTTAAATGTTTGTTGCTTTTCCCTTCAACATACCTTTTCGAACATATATTTTCCGATAGTAACTAAAATTGTTAAAAATTTCAAGTTTTTCTTTAACAAAACCTCTTTATACGTCATAATGATTTGCATTGACCAAAAAAAAATTTTTTAATTAAAATTTTGCTTCCCGGGGTGGGAAATCGCATTGTTTTTATAAGTGAAAGTAATCACACAGGTTTTGCCAAGCCCCCAGAAAAGATAGAGACATCATTCTTGCACCGTTGGATTGGAAATTAACTTAAATAGAGTACTATTGAAATTCAGATAGATCCGAAGTACGGTTCCAGAGCTGGGAAGCTTACACCTATTTCTCAACGCAAAATTTATACCAAAAATCATTTATTTGTTTTTAATGTTTGTAAATTAAACCTATTGCGTGCTTTGGGAAGCCTCAATGGTCTATTAAAAACTAAAAAAATTAAAATTTTTTTTCCAGGGATGGGAAATTAAAATTTTTTTTTCGGCCCATTCCGTATTTTGTAGTACATGTTTTAACTAAAATTGTTAAGCTTTTCTTTAACAAAACCTTTTTATACGTCATGAAGATTTGCATTGGCAAAAAATAAAGAAAGTTTTAAATTCAAATTTTGCTTTCACGGGTGGGAAATTGAATTTTTTTATACGTGAAAGTAATCAAACCGGCAACTGATGTTTGTTTTTTTTTTTTGCTAACTAAAACTGTCTTCTAACTTAGGAAGAACAAAATTGGTAGAAAAAATTCAAGAATAAAAAATAAAATTTCGAATCCAGGGATGGACAAGTGCAATATTTAATACCACATGAAAGTGACCAAAATGGTTAAAAATTTGAAATTTTTCTTAAAAAAATTACTTTGTACCTCATGAAGCGTTGCCCTGATAACAAAAAAAATTAAAATTTCGCTTCCAGGGTTGGAAAAGTTAACGTTTTTTTTTTGGTACATGCAATATTTTGTGGTACATGTAATAACCAAACTGGTTACAAAATTTTGGTTTTTCTGACACAAAACTACTTTATGCCTCATGAAGATTTGCATTGATAAACAAATTTAAAAAAATTAGAATTTCGCTTCCAGGGTTGGGAAATTGAAACTTTTTTATACATATAAGTAAGCAAAAAGGCAATTGGCGTTGTTTTTTTTTTTGCTAACTAAAACTATTTGATATTTTAGGAAGAACAAATTTGGTATCAAAAATTTCCAAAATAATCTAAATTTCGAATCAAGGGTTGGACAAGTGCAACATATTATAATTCATGAAGGTGACCAAAATGTATAATACTAATTGATACCTCATAAAGAGTTGCATTGGTAAAAAAAATTAAAATTTTACTTACAGGGTTGGGAAGTTTAAAGTTTTTTTGGTACATGCAATATTTTGGAGTACATGAAAGTGACCAAAGTGGTTGCAAATTTTAAGTTTTTCTTAAATAAAACGAGTTTATACCTAATCAAGACTAGGATTGGTAAAAAAATGAAATTTCGCTTCCAGGGTTGGGGAATTTATATTTTGTTTTTACATAAAAGTAACCAAAAAGGTTTTTTACTAATTAAAACTATTTCTTAGTTCAGGAAAAACAAAATTGGTATCAAAAATTAAAAAAAAAAATCAAAATTTAGATTCCAGAGTTGGATAACTGCAATATTTTGTGGTACGTGAAAGTGACCAAAATGGTTACAAATATTAAGTTTTTCTTAAATAAAACTATTGCATGCCTCATTAAGAGTTCCATTGGCAAAAAATAAATAAAAATAAAATTTCTTTCCAGGGTTGGGAAATTTAAATATTTTTTCTACATAAAAGTAACCAAAAAGGTAATTGACGTTGCTGTTTTTGCTAATTGAAACTGTTTTATAATTCAGGAAGAACAGAATTGGTATTAAAATCTTAAAAAAATCAAAATTTCGACTCCTGGGTTGGACAAATTATATATTTTTGGTACATAGAAGTACCCACATAAATTCCAAATTTTGTGTTTTTAGTGAATTAAACCTATTTTATTTTTCAGAAAAAATTATATTAGCATTAAAAAATTTAAAATTCGGTTCCAGGGTTTGAAAATCGAAATTTTTGGTACATAAAAGTACCCAAATAAATTCCAAATTTTGTTATGTTAGTGAATTAAACCTATTTTATACTTCAGGGAAAATTAAATTGGTATTAAAAATTCGGTTCCAGGGTTGGAAAATCGCAATTTTCCGTTACATAAAAGGAACTTTTATCCCAATTTTGATTTTATTCAGTAAATTAAACATATTTTATACTTCGCTAAGAATTTAATCGGTATTAAAAGTTTTTAAATTAAAAATTCTGTTCCAGGATTGGAAAATTTATTTTTTTTTTACATAAAATTACCCATATAAGTTCCTAGTTTTGGTTTTTTGTGTATGAAATCTTTTTTATACTTCGGGAAGAGTTAAGTTTCTACGGTTGGACAATTTTTGGGTTTTTTTGGGGTTTTTTTGGGTTACATGAAACGGATTTTTACTTTGTTTTTTAAATTAAACAAGTTTAATATTTTTGAAAGACGTTCAGTGGTATTAGAAATAAGAAAAGCCAAACATTTAGCTTCCTGGCCGAAAAATTTAAACGAAAAGAATTACATCTGTGAAGGGTATTTAAGATTCGGCACAGCCGAATATAACACTTTTACTTGTTGGTATTAATTTAGCGTCGAGAAATAGGCGTAAGCTTCCCAGCTCTGGAACCGTATTTTTCGGAATTTCAATACCACTCTATTTAAGTTCATTTCCAATCCAACGGTCCAACAACGAAGTCTAAAGCTCTTTTGGGGGCTTGGGAAAACCGATTTCACATACAGATAGACAGACAGATGGACATCGCTCAATCGTCATCGCTATTCATAAGGATCCAGAGTATATAATCTTAATGGGGTCCCATATGAATATAGAAGATATTACACACGGAATGACAAGCCTATATATACCCTTTCACTTTTTTGTGAAGGATATAAAAACCAAAATTGGGAACTTATATGGACTGGAAGTATAAAGTGGGTTCATTTAAGAAAAACTTAAGATTTGTAACAATTTTGTCACTTTCATGTACTACATATATTGCATGACAACAAAAAATCAATTTTCCAACCCTGGAAGCGAAAATTTAATTTTTTTACCAATGCAACTCATAATAAGGTATAAAGTACTTTCATTTAAGAAAAACTAAAACTTTCTAACTATTCTGGTCACTTTCATGTACTACAATATATACAGTTGCCCAACCCTGGAAGTGAAATTTTAATATTTTTACCAATGCAACTCATAATAAGGTATAAAGTACTTTCATTTAAGAAAAACTACAACTTTCTAACCATTCTGGTCGCTTTCAGGTACTACAATATATACAGTTGCCCAGCCCTGGAAGTGAAATTAAAATGTTTTGTTGTTTTTTTTTACCAATGCAACTCCTCATGAGGTATAAAGTAGCGTTATTTAAGAAAAATTTGCAATTTTGAACCATTTTGGTCACCTTCATGAACCATAAAATATTGCACTTGCCCAACCCTGGATTCGAAATTTTTTTGATACCAATTTTGTTCTTCCTAATATATAAAATAGTTTTAGTTAGAAAAAAAAGCAACGCCAATTACCTCATTGGTTACTTTTATACATACAAAAATATTTCAATTGCTCAACCCTGGATACGAAGTCTTAACTTTTTTTTACCAGTGCAACTCTAATGCCCAGTTTTTAACTTCAAAATTAAGTACTATTTAAACTTAAAGTGTATTTAAATACATAATTTTGTTTTTCACTTCGAATTTAAATAAGATTTAAATGGCCCACATTGTACATTTAAATTCAATTTAAGTTTTTTATACAACCATGTGTTTTTCATTGTTTGTTTACATTCAACAACCTGAAAATTGGTACAGCAGCTGTTCATTGGAACAAAACTTCGGTAAAAAGGTTCTTGTATTGGATCATTTTCAGTATTTTTCTTACTATTTATTTGTGCTACCATACTTTTATCACAATTAAATACCAAAATTAATTTTAGACTGAAAAACTGAATGTGTATTTAAACACAACTTAAGTTTATGGAAAAATTAACTAATTTTGTACTTAAATACGAAGTCAAAAACTGGCGGTAAATGAGTCATAAAGTAGTTTTATTTAAGAAAAACTTAAAGTTTGTAACCATTTTGGTCACTTGGCATAAAATATTCCATATGTCCAACTCTAAAATTTTAATTTTGATTTGTAGTAAGAATTTTAACGAACATTTATATTGCTATATTAAATTGAATTAAGATTCATAGGCTAATTGTTCGAAATTTGTTTTTAAATCTCAGAAAGACATGATAAATATTCCAAGGCACAAAGGAAAGTCAACATCAGTTTTATTCAACTTACACAGCAGAGCAGAAAACAGATGTTCTTCCTGAATTATAAAACAGTTTTAATTAGCAAAAACAACAACGTAAATTGCCTTTGTGGTTACTTTTATGTATAAAAAATTTGGTTTTCCATCCCTGGCAGTGAAATTTTAATTTTGTTCCTCTTTTTTACCAATGCTTCTCTTCATTAGGTATAAAGTCATTTTATTTCAGAAAAATTTAAAATTTGCAACCATATACCAAAAAAACTTTAATTTTCCCAACCCTGGAAGCAAAATTTTAATTGTTTTGTCTTTTTATCAATGCAACTCTTCATGAGGTATAAAAAAGTTTTATATACGAAAAATTTAAATTTTTTAACCATTTTAGTTATTTTCATATACCATAAAATATTCCACTTGTCCAACTCTGTAGTCTAAATTTTGTTTTTTTTTTAATCTTGATACCAATGCTGTTTTTCCTAAATTATAACATAATTTTAGTTAGGAAAACAAAATAAATAACGTCAGTTGCCTATTTGGTCACTTTTATGCAAAAAAATTTTCAATTTCCCAACACTGGAAGCGAAATTTAAATTTTTTAAAATTTTGTTTATCAATGCAAATCTTGATCAGTAGCAAATTCTGGTATACGTATACGAGCGAGTTTTCTATCGAATGCTCGATAATTTTAACTTTTGGGATTCTATTACTCGTAATCGAGTAACATGTATCGAAAATCCTAACGGTGGATATCGAGCTGTCATTCGAATGCAACAGTTCGATTTTTTACTCGTTAGTAAAACGGCATTCGATTTGAAATTTCTTACCAAAAATGTAACAAAAAAGAGAGTTTAGTAAATTAAAAACAAACAAAAAATTGTGTTCAGTATTGCAGCTCAAACACAAACAAGATAAATTAACGCTTTTTAAACCTTTTGGGAAGATATGAATTTCTTTATATCCAATATATGTACATATGTATGTATGTACATTAGAGCGTCTTGAAACAAAAATTTCGCTGTACACCACCGAAAATAAAGCATTGTTGTAAGGTGATTTCGAAAAAAAAAATTTGTTTGCCGAAAGTAGGGGCCGCAAAAATACATTTTTCATTATATCTTCTACATTTATAGTCGGATCTCAAAGAGTGATAAGTAGATGTTTTTGTCTTCAGGAGGCCAATGTTTTTATTAAAAATTCGGTTCCAGGGTTGGAAAATCGAAATTTTCCGGTACATAAAAGGAACTTTTATCCCAATTTTGATTTTATTCAGTAAATTAAACATATTTTATACTTCGCTAAGAATTTAGGGCCTATTTCTCATTGTCGAACGAATTCTTTCTTTCGTACAAATATACTTAAAACAAAAACAAAATTTTATAAATTGTTTTTGTTTCAAATGTATTTATGCGAAAGAAAGAATTCATTCGACGATGAGAAATAGGCAGTTAATCGGTATTAAAAGTTTTTAAATTAAAAATTCTGTTCCAAGATTGGAAAATCGAATTTTTTTTTTACATAAAATTAACCATATAAGTTCCTAACTTTGGTTTTTTGTGTATGAAATCTTTTTTATACTTCGGGAAGAGTTAAATTGGTATTAAGAACCAAAAAAATCTAAAGGACGATTGTACGGTTGAACAATTTTTGGGTTACTTGAAACGGATTTTTTCTTTTTGTTTTTAAATTAAAAATGTTTAATATTTTTGCAAGACGTACAGAGGTATTAGAAAAGCCAAACATTTAGCTTAATGGCAGAAAAATTTAAACGAAAAGAATTACATCTGTGAAGGGTATTTAAGATACGGCACAGCCGAATATAGCACTTTTACTTGTTTATTATATTTTCAATTGCGATAACCTCCACCTTGTTTATAATAGAAATACATACATATGTACGTTAATTCGTTAAGACAAAACAATTGATGACGAAATTTTGTTTTTTATTGATGCAAAAATTTAAGAAAATACATACATTGTCCATACCCATAAATATTTACAGGTATACTATATAAATATATATATATATATATATATATATATATATATATATATATATATATATACATTTATATATATATATATATATATATATATATATATATATACATATATATATATATATATATATATATATATATATATATATATATATAAACATAACAAATCTAAATCAAATAGTATTAATGAGATATTGAGCTTCACAAAAACCGAAATTTCCTTTTTTATCTTACTCACATTTGGCAAGTTAAAATATTTTAAATGTTTAATTGAACTATTTGTATGTCTTTCAAATTATTCTTATAAAGCAACAAAACACTATCGACTTCATCAGCCACAAATTCATCAACTTGATCACTGGCACGACCGGTGAAAGTTTTGGGGTCCAAAATTGACCCTAATTGATTCAGTATGGGAGCAAAGTAGGGGTCATTACGAACACGTTCAACTAAGTCATTATCTTTGCCATGCTGTTTGACTTGAGCTCCCGCCTCCTGTGAAAGTACTCGTATTTTTTCGTGGCATACTTGTCTATCACCACCGGCTTTTACCATGGCCATTATAATATTTTCGGTTGACATAAAAGGCAATTCTTGCGAAATGTGGCGTTCAATTACTTTTGGATAAACAACCATTCCCTGAGAAATATTCAATAATGTAAGAAGTGCAGCATCGGCCGAGAGGAAAGACTCTGATAAAGTTAGTCTACGATTAGCCGAATCGTCAAGTGTGCGTTCCAGCCACTGCGTAGCATGTGTATTGGCGGCATTGGAAAACAATGTAATAAGATGGCGTGCCAGTGCACAACAACGTTCAGAACGCATAGGATTTCTTTTATAGGGCATAGCCGATGAGCCAATCTGAGTTGTTTCAAAGGGCTCCTCAATCTCTTTACGAGATGCTAAGATTCTCATATCTGAACACATTTTATGAATACTAGTCCCCAAACTAGCCAATGCACCCAATACTTCAACATCTACTTTACGTGTGTATGTTTGACCTGTTACAGCATATGGCTTTTGGAAACCCGCCAATTTTGTCACAAGCAAATCCAGTTGTTTGACCTTTTCGCCATCTTCATTGAACAGCTGCAAAAAAGATGCTTGTGTACCGGTGGTACCCTTAACACCACGACAACGCAAGTCTTCTCGACAACGCCGTAAAGCTCTTTCATCCATAACCAAGTCTTGAATCCAAAGACATACACGCTTGCCTACCGTGGTTAATTGAGCAGGTTGCAAGTGAGTAAAACCCAGAGTGGGTAGAGACTTGTATTTCACAGCAAACTCTTTCAGGGAATAAATTATAGAAGCAATACGCGGAAGAAGTAGGTCTAAGGCATCACGCGATATTAACAGATCAGTATTGTCACCTACATAACAGGATGTGGCGCCCAAGTGAATAATTGGAGCAGCCAACGGACACTGTTTAGCAAATACATGCACATGAGCCATTACATCGTGTCGTGTTAAACGTTCCTCTGCCGCAGCTGCTTCAAAATCTATCACATTGACATTAGCTTTCATTTCCTGAATTTGGTCATCAGTAATATCCAATCCCAATGTCTAATAAAATAAGAAAATTTTATATAATATGTACAGTCCAGCATGCCATATCAGTTCGATCATCAAATTTTCAACTCACCTTTTCAGCTTCAGCTAGCCAAATCCACAGCCGTCTCCATGTGGAGAATTTATGTTGATCACTAAATAAATACTGCATTTCTCTGCTGGCATAGCGTGTGCTAAGCGGCGATTTGTAACCTTCGTAAGCACTACTCATTTTTTAATTTTAATCAATTTTATTCACCAACGTTTGTGCCTTATTTCACAGTTTGATAGTCTAAATAGAAATGGCACTGGTTTAATTAATATTCCACAATTTTATTTTATGTCGAGGCAGCAGTAACTTATGAATCAAAAAGAGATAAGAAATCCTAACTACAAAATATAAATGCAAAATAAAGTACAAACAAACGTTTAACTTGCGGTCACTTAAAAGCGAGGAAAATTGAATATATATTGAAATATATGAGCAATGGAAAAAAAGCGAGAGTGGTTTTAACTTGCGAATGTGTGTGCGCAAGGCGGATTTACCAGGTACTCCCAGTAGCGCAACTGTGTATTGAATTTTCCTTGGGCGTGTTGAACTACTGTCAAAAGTTTATATACAAGCCACATAAAAACTTTTTTGTTAAATCTTCCTTGTTAATGATGCTTCTTCTTTCTTGATTTTGACATTAGCTCTAAATTTTCTACCAACAATATAGGTGTGGTTTTTGGTGTTGTTAATTGTTCAACTAGTGAGAGTACCTGGTAAATCTGCCTTGTGGGTGCGTAAAGACATATTGTAATCAGCGTTGCCGTTGAGATACTAAGGTATCACTTTTGACCCTTTTTTATGCCAATGACACTTTTTAAGACCCTTTTATTTTAATTTATCCCTTTGTATCATTTTAACACAATGTATGCCACTTTTTGACCCTTTTTAAAAATGAGTTAAGGCGGATTCACCCATGTTGTCCGAACAAAATTTTTGTCCGGACAAAATTTTTTTTATATGTAGTTTGATGTTTCTCTTCTTGAAAGAGAGAAAATATTTTTTACGAACAACGGCAGCCCTGATTGTAACTACATCAACTGAACATACATCACTGAAAAAACCATTTCTAAAATGTGTTCAGTAGGCATTAATAAATTCAAAAATTTAATACTGCGCTAAATTTTTTCAAGGCTATTAGTCCACTCGAGGTCAGTGAAACAAGCCGATGCGATATGATCGGCGGCGGCTTGGAAAAATAATTATCGGCGGCGGCTGAAATTCGGCTCAAAACAACATATCTACAGCAAGGCAGATTTACCAGGTACTCTCATTAGCACGGCTGTGTATTAAATTTTCCTTGGTGCGTGTTGAACTACTGTCAATAGTTTATGTACAAGCCACATAAAATGTTTATTTTCTTAAATCTCCCTTTTTAATGATGCTTCTTCTTGCTTGATTTTGACATTGGCTCTACATTTTCTACCAACAATGTACGTGTGGTTTTTGGTGGTGTTAATTGTTGTACTAGTGAGAATACCTGGTAAATCTGCCTTGATCTATAGTTAGCTTTTTTAATATAGAAATATTTTTTAATCAGATTTTTATACTTTACTTGTTAATAAAAAAGCAAATAAATAAAAACTCAGATTAATTGCTCATATAATTAAAAATAGAACATATTTTTACATTTTTATTTTCTTTAGTCATTTATACATTTGTATTTTTGGTTTAATTATATACACATATATACATACATATTCATTTGTTTTATTTATTGGTTTAATCTGCATGTCAAAAAATGCATATATTTTTAATTTTGTTTAAATATATTTACAATATGTACATACATACATATATACAAATTCATCTATTTTATTTACTTATTTAATGTGCATGTACTGATTGGTTTGGGTTAAACATGTCTAAACAAACTTCTCTATTACAAAATTTTTCTTCAAAAAGTTTTAAGCCTCTTATGTTTATATAAAACTCTTATAAAACAATATGAGAATTACCATACTACAGAGTTAAAAAAAAAACTCTCATAATGAATTATCAAAATTACAATGTGTTGTAATGTTTAGGTTAAAAATTTTAAATTTAAAAACTATGTAGTTTTTTTAACAAAAAAAAAAAAAAGCAAAAAGTGAATGCGATAGGACTTTTGTTTTAGAAACAATGAAACAAACTACAGCAGCAATGTTCAGACATTATTTCTGAGTACGTATTGCTTGTTATGGGTTAAACATGTCCAAGCGAATTTACTTACCTTTTATGCTATGTATGTATATAGTGAAAAAATTTGAAACCTCTTGTGTTTATACAAAACTCTCATAATGAATTATGACAATTGCAAAATATATAAACACATTTAGGTTAAAAATTTTTAATTTCATAACTATATACATACATACATACATACGTATTTCTTTTTTTGTAACAAAAATACAAATAGCTAAAAGTGAATGCTTAACCCATAGCAAGCGTATGATACCAAGAGGATAATAAAAATACATTTATAGAATAAATTTTATGACAAAAATACTTTTGGTTAAGAAACCATGAAACTACAGCAGCAATGTTCAGACATTATTTCTGAGTACGTATTGCTTGTTATGGGTTAAACATGTCCAAGCGAATTTATTTACCTTTTATGCTATGTATATAAGGAAAAAATTTGAAACCTCTTGTGTTTATACAAAACTCTCATAATGAATTATGACAATTGCAAAATATATAAACACATTTAGGTTAAACATTTTTAATTTCATAACTATATACATATGTACATACGTATTTCTTTTTTTTAACAAAAATAAAAATAGCTAAAAGTGAATGCGTTAGGACGTGCTTAACCCATAATTAGCGTAATTACTTTGAAAACATTAGTTCTCGTTTACAATGTGATAGTTGTCATGTATAAAAAGTTGTTTTTTTTACCGTTGAAGGATTTAGCCGACTTCTTTTTTCGGTTATGCAAGAACCTGCCATTGAAAATGCAACTTCTGAGGAGGCCGACGTGGCAGGAATTCCAAAACAATAATTGGCCAGAATTGCAAGTCTGGGGAAAATCTAAAAATAGAACAAGAAACATTAGTTTTTATTTACGGCTGCAAATTGTTTTTATTACCAATTGGTTTTCTTTCCACCAATGAAGACTCTCTGCATCATACACCGCTATATCGAAATATTTCTGAATTTCAAGGGAAATGGAATCTCTAACGTTGCATTCTCCAGACTCGGAAAGAAATTTCAACATCCTTTTTCTGGTATCTGAAACTTTCTTTAAAATGTTTGTATATTAAAATATATTCTATATTTCTAAAAGATTTGACTTTACTTCTCTTTTTGCTTGTGGTTCATCAGTGGAATAGTCATCGGTGATCCCTCTATTTCTTACTTCGTTATAAAGAAGATTTTCTTTGGTTGCATGGTTTTCATAATCGCTTTGAAGTGCAAAATCGTCAGAAGTGGCTCGGTTTTCTGGTATCCGTGTTATGTATTTGTTTAGGGAAGACCAATTTTTTTGGCATGGGTCCAATAAGGCTGCGACGAGATGTATTTTTAATATCTTAAATCTGTCAAAAAAGTGCTGCTTTGCGAAGCCGTATAGGTGAATTATTATGGAAAATGATGAGTTTCTACGTTTTTCAACCAACTTCCAATATATATTTTCATAAAAATATATAACACTTGAAACAGTGGCATACTTTTGTCCTTGCATATAGACTGTTGCTTCAGCAAAAATTTCCAAAAACTCTGCAAACTCCACGATGAGTTCCTTCCCCATTGAGGGAATAAGTAGATTTTCCTTTTTAATTTTCAAAAGTATTATATTGATTACGTCGAAGTTATCTGAGAAACTTTTTATCATTGTAGCCATTGAATTCCATCTGGTTTCCACGGAATTTTTAATAGATGGTAAGTGAGAACGTCCTAGGGCTGCCTCAAGTTCCTCTTCAATATCACCAAAAGATATGTTTTCGTCGCTATCTAAGCTTTTGGTTATATTTTGTATATTTAACAATATGTCATTAATCTTCTCATTTTCTTTTAAGCTTTGAATTTCTAGAATCTCTTCTCCTCTGTAAGTTAGTGCCCGAAATATTTGCTTTAATTTTAGAACAATATTTTTTATACGTGCAAATAAATCATTGTTTAAAATATCATGGGATATAAATCTGTGAAGGGAATGAGCCATACAATTAAGTCGCAGGATATTTTGTATTCTCATCGCAGCAACTATATTTGAACCACCATCTGAAATAGCCTCGATATTTTTATTTTCCAGTCCGAAAAATTTAACGGTTTCATTAACCTTTTGTCCCACAGCCCTACCAGTATGTGGGTGAGAGAAATGTTCCGTCTTTAAGGAAATGCATTTAATAGTAAAATTATCACAATAGTGAACCTTTATGTTTATATAGGAAATTTTTTTGTATTTGTCAGTCCACATATCTAGAACCAGATTTATATCATCTGGACATTTGCTTAAAATATTTTTAATATGTGCAAGATACACATCATACACATCATTCAGTGCTCCTGTGGCTACCGTTGTTGGAGTTGGAAATGCAACATCCGACCGTATGTGTCTTACATATTTCTGAAATCCTGCTCTTTGACACATATTGAAAGGCTGCAGATCGATGCAGCACATTTCAGCCAAATTTCTCGCGTGAGAGAATTTACAATGTTTTGATGAGGATGTTAAGCCTTGTGCTGCGAAATTGCGTTTTCTGGAGTTTTGCGTTTTTAAGTCCAAATCGTGGACTGATTTGAGGTGATTTGTGTAATTTGTAGTAGACGTTGTTAGCCCAAATCTGTTTTAACATTATAAGACTTACTGATTTTACTGTTTTTAATTGTTAAATCTAAGTTTAAAAATTTCAAGTTTCTTTCTCTAATCCTTGAGTCTTCCAGTTTTTATATTTTTGAGTAATTGTTTTTAAAACGGTTAAGCAGCCACATATTCTGTGAAAATTTCATGTTTGTACCCCACGTTTCGAAGTTACTTTCAACAAAAAATTATTAAAGTTTTATGAAATTTTTTTATTTGACACAATGTTGCCACAATACTATTATATATAAATGAAATTTATTTTTTATTTGACACATTGTTGTCACAATACTATTATATATAAATGAAATTTATTATTCATAAATTTCATTTAAAATAGTATTGTGAAAACAATATGTCACATAAAAATTTCATAACAGTATGGTTTTGATTTTGTTTTTCATTTTGCCTTACAAATTCTTTTCTTATATCCCTGACAGACATAGGATTTGTATACCATGATATAAATACTATGGTTTTTGATACTACTTTGGCATGACAGACATGTGGTATATATACTAATATTTTTGTTTTTATTTTCGTGTAATAAAAAAAATGAAAAAAGAAAAACTTTTTAGCATAATTGTTAATAATAACAAAAAAATTTCATATTTTATGCGAAAAAATAAATTGTGTTTTCGCTATTCGAATTGTATGCTTTTTCGCTATTCGAAGAATATGCTTTTTTCATTCTAAAATAATAAAAAAGAAGTACAGGCGTTTTTGGACACGTGTAAGTCTTTATAGTTTATAAATCCATTATAACTATACATATTCATGGACATTTTTCTTAATAAGGTTGAGGCGTCGAACTTCTCGAAAGTTAAAGTGGCGAAATTGGACGATGACTCATTCCCAATGCAATTGAACAAAGCTGAAGGGTGTAAAATGGGTTAATATATTAGTATACTACGTATATTTTCGTAGTATTGAAACCAGGGAACAAATCTAGATCACGTAACATTCGCAGAATTTAATGAAAATTCGGTCACAGGTAGTACTAATTATTCTAAGAATTATGGTAAAAAAAATTGGAGCGGACTCCCTTAGTTTGGGAGTTATAGCCCTCTAAAGTTCAAACATAAATATGGCTATAACACCCTTCATATTAACATATTTGATATTGGTTTATTTGTAAAGGTCTTGAAAATACCTTTCAAACGATATATAACAACCTGAGATTATATTGGCTTGGAAGCGCTAGGTGTTAAAAATTGATTTTTTTAAACTGACTTTTTTTTACAAAAGTACCGTTAAATCGAAACGGGGTGTATATAACGGTACTTTATAATAATAAAAAATAAATAGAAGACATTCACACCTTTCATTTGGCACCTATATCAAAAATATCTGATAAGAAATAAAGGCGCTACAAAGGAATTAAAACGTAAAAAATAAGGGCAGGTATGATTTTACTGTATGTCAAACAGTGACTTCGCTGAGTATTAATTTTTTGCATTGTCGGCCTTCGGCCGGGCTTAGGGATTTTCTCCTCTATGTATGTCCAAAAGTGGCTTCGCTGAGTAATGATTTTTTGTATTGCCGGGCTTAGGGATTTTCTCCTCTATGTATGTCCAAAAGTGGCTTCGCTGAGTAATGATTTTTTGTATTGCCGGCCTTCGACCGGGCTTAGGGATTTTCTCCTCTATGTATGTCCAAAAGTGGCTTCGGTAAGTAATGATTTTTTGTATTGCTGGCCTTTGGCCGGGCTTAGGAATTGGTATTTCGCACCACATTCCACCTTAAAAAATATTTTTACCTAAAATAGTTTTTATATATTTTATATTTTTAATTTTCATGTTTTAACTCATCAATGTATTGTACATTCATATATGTATATATATATATATATATATATATATATATATATATATATATATATATACATATATATATATATATATATATATATATATATATATATATATATATATGTATATATATATATATATATATATATATGTATATATATATATATATATATATAAATATATATATATATATATATATATATATATATATATATACATATATATACATATATATATATATATATATAGTATATATATATATATATACATATATATACAAATATATATATATATATATATATATATACATATATATATATATATATATATATATGTATATATGTATATATATATGTATATATATATATATATATATATATATATATATATATATATATGTATATATATATATATATATATAAATATATACATATATATATATATATATATATATATATATATATATATATATATACATATATATATATATATATATATATATATATATATATATATATATATACATATGTATACATATATATATATATATATATATATATATATATATACATATATATACATATATATAAATATATATATATACATATATATATATATATATATATATATATATATATGTATATATAGATATAAATATATACATATATATATATATATATATATATATATATATATATATATATATATATATATGTATATATATATATATATATATATATATATATATATATATATATATATATATATATAACAAATATACAAGTAGGAAAATTAAATTTTAAAACATACCTGCACTTATTTCACGTTTTAATTTCTTTGTAGCGTCTTTATTTCTTATCAGATATATTTGATATATCAATGAAAGGTGTGAATGTCTTCTATTTATTTTACATTATTATAAAGTACCGTTATATAAACCCCGTTTCGATTTAACGGTACTTTTGTAAAAAAAGTCAGTATAAAAAAATCAATTTTTAACCCCTAGCGCTTCCAAGCCAATATAATCTCGTTTGAAAGGTATTTTCAAGACCTTTACAAAGAAATCAATATCAATCATGTGGTGTTAATATGAAGGGTGTAATAGCCATATATATGTTTGAACTTTAGAGGGCTATAACTCCCAAACTAAGGGAGTCCGCTTCAATTTTTTTTACCATAATTCTTAGATTAATTAGTACTACCTGTGACCTAATTTTCATTAAATTCTGCGAATGTTACGTGATCTAGATTTAAGCCAAATAAACCCTTACATTGTAAGATTAGTTGGCAAAAAAAAAATGTTCGTCCAACATATCTGCCGGTGTGAGGTACCCTTTATTAAAATTTTAAATATTTTTATTGCAAAAAAACCACTTTGAAGCACTTACCCTTTTAAAATCCCATTTGTTTCAAAACAGATTTTGCAAAATTTAAGTTTTTCTAAAACTTTTTTATTTGAAACTAAGAGGTTTCCAAAATAACGCCAACAATTCGCTGCCGCCTCTTTTACCTTCTCCTTTTTTTTCAGGAGTTCTTGGTAATATGTTACATTTTTTTCAATTTCAGTAACTTCTGACTCAGAACTATCGGAATCTGAGTCAGAGCATTCCTTTTTTTTTAAAAATTCACTTAAAGTTTTTTGCATAATTTTTCACAAACGCACGCTTTAAACCACTTTTTACAATGAAAAACTAACGGCACTTCTTCCATATACATACATACATACATATACATGGTTGATTATATTTTTACATTGATTTCAGATGTAAAAATTAGTATACTTTGTGTATTAAAAATACTTTTCTTGTTATCCAATGGATTTCTAATTGTATAATTTATTCAATATAAAGGTGTAGAAAAATAAAATAGATTCATATCGAATATAACTTGTTGGGTTAGTTTTGTATGAGTTTCAAGGTTACTATGCTTATTGTGATGTGATTTTTGAAAATAATTTGTAATTTACAAATTGTGAATTCTCATATGGTTTTCGGAAGTATGTGCATAAGATAAGAGGTTTTTAACTTTTCATAACTGTGGTTAAAGTCTACTGATGATTTGGTAAAGCACCAATGAAATGCATATAGTCATTGCTTGACCACCAACAAATAAATTTCATTTAAAAGAGAATTGTGACAATATGTCAAATAAAAAAATTTCATAACAGTTAAATAATATATAAAAAATTGTACAAAGTAAATAAAATAAAAGTTAAATAAATGAAATGGGGAACAAATAATTGATTTAAGGCTGAGCCACTTAGAATCCGTCATACGTTATGCGTCGCCTTTTTTAACTGACATGAACCTACTGACGGAAAAAACTGGCACAATCAGTACTTTGTTGACGGATATTAAATCAATTGTATGTTCTCCATTTTATTTATTTATGTATATATATTTCATAAATTTTTTTTTGTATATTATTTAATTTTTCCTGAATACACAATACATAAAATTAATTAAAATAATTTGAGAAACTCAACGATTTCTATCAAAGTATTCAACGTATGTCAAAAGTTGGCAAACTTTCGTACTTTGCTTTGACGCAGAAGTACTGGATGTGACAACTCACATAAGAAAGCATGTATTTCAACTCAGCTGTCAGTTGAAAAAGGCGACGTATAACGTATGACGGTTCTGTGTCTCGGCCTTTAATATACGTCAACAAAGTACATACTCATTGTGCCAACATTCTCCGTCAGTGTGTTCATGTCAGTTAAAAAAGGCGACGCATAACGTATGACGAATGCTATGTCTCGGCCTTTGCACTTACCTAACATTTACGATTTCAACGTTCGGCTAAATGGGCCTTTAGTCTTATGAGTTTTGTGAAGACTTGGTGGTACATACGTAAGACAATAAATCCCATTATTACAACTTCATGTTATTTAAAATTAAGGTGTTATCCGAACTATAAAATTTTTATTATTAACCTATTTATTATTTATTTTATTATTAACCTAACTGCTAGGACGAGCCTGTTTTCAACTTATCGTTCACTTAAAATTTAAGTAAAATTGTAAAACTTTTTATGTATGTCCCACAAAATTTTACTTTTCGGGCCATTATTGATTTCGACTTCATATTAGTTAAAAGTAGAATTTTGTCTGACGTTTCAAAAGTGGTCTATTGTTACAATTTCAGTTCAACTTTATAAGGTTCCCTACAAAAAGTGAATGACTGAAACTAATACACACTGAACTTCTCCACTAACACTCTTGAACATATGACTGACAATTCTTGAATTTTTGACAATATTTTTAATCCAGTTCTTGTTTATTTGTGGTGTTGTGATTTCAAAAAAGAAATTCTTTATATTTGAATAGATAAATATGATATGTAAGTGTGTTATTGTTTAATGTTACACATAATTATAATAAAACGTTATTTGTATAGGTTTAGTGGTTACTAATATATTTTTGGGGATGGAAGAGTTCGATGATTAACTCAGCACCTAGATGAAAAAATTAATCAATGTCCTGTGATTCGTTATGCTGGGAAACCATCGCATGGAAAATACAGAAATAATGGTAAGCTAAGATGATATTTGTTGTAGGTAAATATCATTTCATTAATATTGTTAATTGTTTTTTTCATTTTAGGCATTATAATTACTTGCAGGAATGATATATGAATTCCAATCATATATGAATTCCTATACATATATTCAAACTTAAATGGAATATGTATGTAAGCATGTTGCTTCATATCACATATACAAACTATCTAATAATAAGTTATTTTATAGGTATTAGTGATTTCTCTATACAAAATTAATACCAAAAACCAATTACACTGTACTCCAATTTCAAACTTTTTGCGAAATTACGGAGTTCTGACGATTGATCCTGGTAGAGGAGGCTAAAAATATATGTACATACATTTGTCGTTGTTTTGAAAGATCACATCGGAATTTTATTTCATAGGCGGTTAAAATTTTCCATCTCTGGCCTATTCTTGCATCATATTGACATATAAAATTTTGTTTTCCTTACATCTGAGGTATATGGTATGTTCACTTTGTAGAAAATGTCACGGCAAATACATTTGTAGAACATAATAAACCTCTAACTCCCCCGCACAATGGCATTTGGCGGTTTTATTCTAACAAATCGTAAAAAACACCTCGAAAGAGGGGAAGGGCGGGATGAAATGATCTAGAAAAATATTGGCCAATTTTAGTGTTCATTTCAGAACACATCAAAGCCCAAAAGTTAACGCAAACACCAAAAACTAATCAAATTCAAGATTGCTCATTTAGTATCAGGTTCCGAAATCAGAGTCGTTCTGCGTGGTACAGGTAGTGGATGTACATCCGAATGTGGCACTGGAAGCGAAGCTGATGGCACGGCTTTATACAAAAACCTCTTTCGATTAATCCTATTTAATTTCATTATGCCACTATTTTGGCAAACATAGCATGTAGTCTCGTCATGCTCACCTGGCTCTCGCCAACGCATTGGAATGCCAAGTTGCATTGGGTATCGCTCACCTAGACAAAGAATTTCCAAAAATTATTATCGATCTAGGAATATCGATCAAAAATTGTAATACCTTTAGACCACAACATCAAACTGCTATAACAAATTCGGCTGATATGTTTTGGCACCCATGGCTTATATGGGAGAACTTCCATTTCAAAATAAAGTTTGTATATATCCTATACTTTACTATTGAAGAATGCAACCTTGTATTCCTTTATGTTATATTCGCCGCAGGCATAGCAAAAGCAGTCAAGATTTTCCAAACAGTCAGGCATTTTAATTCTTACAAATTCTCTTGTGGGACAATGAAAACACAAAAAAGGTCAAATTTCCTTATTTAAATTTTGAGTGGAAAACGATGATAAAAATAAAATAACTAAGAAGGTTAGCAGAAATTTGAAGACATAGGGACGTATGTACAAAAGTATTCAGTATTTTAGTCAAACCTTCATGTCAGGGATGGGGTGATCTACATATTTTAACAATAACTAAATTAGCCCTAAATTGGCAATCTTGAATTTGATGGTTTAGAAATCATAAAAATGGTTCAAAGTTTTCTTGAAAATAGATACTTTAATGTATATGTAGGAAACATATTTATATATTTATATTCCCAACATATTTATATTCCTGCAGGCTGTCCTCAAGGATCATGCCTTTCACCAATACTTTACAACATCTTCACTGCAGATGTTCCTGAATATCATAACAGTATTATGTCTATATCTGCTGATGATACATCTCTACTTTGTTCCGATACTTATTCAACCAATATAACAACTAACCTGCAATTAGCTCTCGTGAACCTTATATCTTATTTCAACAAATGGAAAATAGCGATAAATTCAGAAAAAACTCAAGCCATCTATTTTACGAAAAAACGTAAAGATTGTTTCATTCCCCAAACATCGTTGAACATCATGGATGTTGATATTCCCTGGGAAAGCTGTGTTAAATATCTGGGAGTAATTCTAGATACTAAACTAAGCTTTAACCATCACATATCTTACATAATCAATAAAATGAACAAAATCACCAGAATATTGTATCCAGTAATAAACAGAAAGTCAAAACTCAATATTTCGAATAAAAAGATCATCATTAAAACAATATTTTTACCCGTAATGTTTTACTGTGCACCAGTTTGGATGTCGTCCGCAAAATGTCACCTTAAAAAAACTCCAGATAGCTCAAAACAAACTCCTCAAAATGATATTTAACCTACCATGGCATTATTCCACCAGTCGACTATTCTATCAGGATTTGATCTCGTTTATGATAGAACTACTACTTTAACGTTCAACTTTAATTCTAGATGTAATTCCTCGAAGCACACCCATATTAATGAACTTAGTTCAGCGTAATGTTATTAGTGTTGTAGAATTAGTTTAACCTACTCGCCTTATATATGTATGTTTTTGTAAATTTTTCCTTCCCTGATACATAATAAGTAATAAATTTGTACATATGTAAATATGTAAATATTATATTTAAACTAAAAAGCTAAGTAGAAAAGGAGCGTAGTTCCTAAACTCTTTACTTCTTAAGATAAATGTAAATAGAATTGATATTATAATAAATCAAAAAAAAAAACCGAATTTGATGGTTTTTTTGGTGTTTGCATTAAATTTTGGGTTTTGGTGTATTCTGAAGTATATAGTAACATTTTATGGCCCACATTTTTTTGAATATTTCATCGCCGCCCCTCCCCATTTTCGGGGTGCTTTTACGATTTGTTAGAATAAAGCCGCAAAACATAGTTTTGCGGTGAGTTAGTAACCCTCTAACTCCCCGCACAACTGCGTTTTATATTCTACGAAAATATTTGTAGTGAACATAACATACACCTCAGATATAAGGAAAACATAGTTTTATATACCGATATACTGCGAGAATTGGGCAGAGATGGAAAATGTTACCCGCCTCTCTGTCAAAACGCCGACACACATATATTTTTTTGGTCTCCCCTACAAAAATCAATTGTCGGAACCCAGTAATTCTTTTTCGTGTTGAACAGTGTTATTGTTTAGTTGTTTGTAAATTAAACCTATTTCATGCTTTGGGAAGCCTCAATTGTCTATTAAGAACATATAAGAAAAATAAACAAATTTTTTCCATGGATGGGAAACTAAAAGCTTTTATTTTTGGCACATTCCGTATTTTGTAGTACATGAAAGTGACCAAAATAGTTACAAATTTTAAGTTTTTCTTAAATAAAACTATTTCATGCCTCACTAAGAATTGCATTGGTAAATATATATATATATATATATATATATATATATATATATATATTTATATATATATATATATATATATATATATATATATTTATATATATATATATATATATATATATATATATATATATATATATATATTTATATATATATATATATATATATATATATATATATATAATATATATATATATATATATATATATATATATATATATTAAAATTTCGTTTCCAGGGTTGGGAAATTGAAATATTTTTATGCATAAAAGTAACCAAAAAGGCAATTCACGTTGTTGTTTTTGCTAATTAAAACTATTTTATAATTCAGGAAGAACTAAATTGGTATTATAATCTTAAAAAATCAAAATTTCGATTCCAGGGTTGGACAAATGAAATATTTTATGATACATGAAAGGGACCAAAAAGTTCAAAAATTATAATTTTTTTGTCAAGTAAAACTATGTTATTGTAAAAAAATAAAAATTCGCTTCCACAGTTGGAAAATCGAAATATTTTTGGTACATAAAAGTACCCACATAAATTAAAAATTTTGTGTTTTAATTTGTGTTTGGTTTAATTCAATAAAATTAAAAAAATGCATATTTTTAATTATTCCCACAGTCAGGTTTTAAGAATTATTATGTCAGCATAATTCTTGATTCACACGAAATTATAACATTCTTCATTTTACACGTGCTTATTTATATTACCATCCAGACAGTCAAGAAATTCAATATCTGTTTTTTCTACAACTGACTGGTGGGAAAAATAATTTGGCTGTTAAAATCACCTTTCAGACATTTGTGAAATACAATAAATGTTTTTGACTAACGGTGGGAAAAGAATTTTGTAGTTTTTTAGATTTGTTATATTTTAAATTATATTTTAATTCATTCACATATACATATATACATACATTTTATTTTGTTGCTAATTTTAAGTTGTTTCCCTAACTGTACTTTTTATTTAAATAAGATGAATTTTGAATAAAATTTTATGATTGACAACTTGCCCGTCATCCAAACCACACGTTCTCTTTACTTACGCAACTTGGTGTTTCGCCCAACAATATAAATTTAATAAGAAATTTATTTCAGTGACTCGGTGAACTACCAAGTTACTTCAACTCTTCAGTTAAACGAGTCAAACGAGGCTCGTCTTAACATTTTTGGCGACCGTGACAGGACACCACGCCTTCAAGGACTGCACATCTAATCAAGGTTCTAACAGCTTAGTGGTCACCGAAAATAGACCAACCGTGTTAACGAAACACTATGGCGAATTCGGCAGAGACACTTCTCCGTCAGCTGAAGGAAACTGGGGAGTACATAGCCACCGTTATACGAAACTTCACCAAGGATTCAGCCACACGGAAAACAGTTACCTATTACAAGGAACGCATCAACCGTCTGTCAACGTCTTGGACAGAATTCGATAACACAGACAATGAGTTGCGGGACTTAAACGATTTAGATAAATTGGATGAATATTTCACATCCGACTATTATACTCGAATTCAGGCGATGGCGTCTAAATACATTGAGGTAATGGAACAAGAGCTGGCTAATCTATTGGAAGAATCCAGCGACAAAGCACTTCAATCCAAACATACGAAGCCCGGTCAAGCACAAGGTGGGGTTACAGTTGAGAGTGGCACCTGCAGTGCTGTGGGTGGCCACGATCGATTAATCAGTCGGTCTCTTGGTAAAACTACAGCTCTTACACGACAATTAGAAGGTCTTTATTTGCAACCTGATCAGGATGGATCTTATTGCGAAGTAAAAAAGGCTACAATCACCCAACTATGGCAGCAATTAGAGCGCCTTAATGACGAAGTCCTAGACAAATATCCCGACCCAGACATCGCTGGGTATGATTCAAATAGATATGTTCACCTGGAACGAGCTTCCCAGTTAGCAATTATTCAACTCACCAGAAATCAGTCTCCCACGGCTTCAGTAACTGTGGCAAAACCATCCGCTCTGCCCTTACCCACGATCACCATTACCAAATTCGATGGCGATTACATGAAGTGGTCATCCTTTTCCGATTTATTCAAGAAGATTGTTCATGAGCAACAGATGTCTGAAGCTCACAAAATGTGGTATCTAAAGACCAATGTCATTGGTGAAGCTGCGAACCTTATCAGCCATCTGAATGTGACCGCAGAAAATTACCAAGCAGCTTGGAAATTACTGTATGATAGATACGACAATAAAAGACTAATGGTGGCAACAGCCATTCAAAGACTGCTTGACCAACCCTCCGGTGCATCCACTTTAGGAGCGATCAAGCGATTGCATGACACAACAAAGGAATGTCTAGCAGAACTCTCCAACATGGGACTCCAAACATCGTCGTGGGATCCACTCCTAATCCACATCCTGGTTAAAAAGCTGGACAGAACCGTGCATGCCCGATATGAGCAATCAATCTCAAACCCAAAGGAATTGCAAACTGTCAGCCAGTTTCTTACCTTCCTCGAGAACCACTTTCACACTCTTGAGGTAATGGGATACAAGGAGAAAACTATTTTCTCCAATAGCAAAATATGTAGCCTAACGGCACAACCTGGGAAACAGAACCAGCAATGCATAAGATGCAAGCAAGATTTCCATCCATTGTATCGATGCAAGGAATTCATTCAGCTTAACTCAACAAACAGACTCAACCTGGTACAGAAACATAAGTTATGTGTGAATTGCTTTAGTCCTAACCATTCAACCAAACAATGCACAACTTCTGGCCGCTGCCAGAGATGCGGAAAACGGCACCATACCCTCGTACATCCGGAGCAAGGCCATCATATCAATTCAACACCGAAGAATCAAGAAAAATCAGTAAAGAAAGACGAATCATTCAAAGAAGCAATATCATCTGTCAACCCGTCAACAGGAAAAGTAACGTCTTTAGTCAATACACCAATAGAAGAAGCAGAAGGTTTGGCAGTAGAGACTGTCAAAAGGCCCTATGTATTGCTGGGAACAGCGTTGGTAAAAGTCAAGACGAACGGCTTGGAAATTGAATGCAAGGCTATTATGGATTCAGGATCACAAGTTAATCTTATTACAGAGAGATTGGTTACACGTCTTGAACTCCCAGCAAGGGCCACCTCACTTTCAATCAGTGGCATCGGAAAAAATCGTACAAAGGTTCAACACCGAGTCAACATTGTGCTTCAATCTCGATTCAATAATTTTTCAACCCGGCTAGAGGCATTCGTGCTACCACAAATAATTTCTCCTCAGCCGTCCCAGACTCTTACCATCGATACGTGGCCGATTCCCAGCAATATAGCACTGGCCGACCCAACCTTTAACCGTCCAGACAAAATCGATATTTTGTTAGGAGCGGAATATTACCATCAATTACTTGCTATCGGGCAGATAAAACTAGCTAATGATCTTCCAATGTTACAGAATACAATACTTGGCTGGATAGTAGCAGGAAAGGTATCTGGCGAACAGCTATCCTCAGCAGAATGCGGTGTTTTGACAGAAGATGACAAAATGAACATGGCCATAGAACGATTTTGGAAACTCGAAGAGATTGAATGTAGACAACCACAATTATCAGCGTATGATACACAATGCGAGACTCATTTTAATCAACATACCACTCGCGACAAAGAAGGACGGTTCGTAGTCCGACTTCCTTTTTGCAACGAACCTTCTTCATTAGGAGCTTCACATAGTATAGCTTTCAACCGATTTATCGCACTAGAACGTACGTCGATTATCAAGGGATGCTTCTTTGAAGGATCAGTATACCAAATTTATGAAAGACTATGAAACAATGGGCCACATGTCGAAAATCCACATAGACTATATAAAAGGGCATAAATATTTCATCCCTCACCACTGCGTTTTGCGACCAGAGAGTAGCACGACTAAACTTAGAGTAGTATTTGATGCCTCAGCAAAAACTTCGTCAGGAAAATCCTTGAATGACATTCTGCACCAAGGGCCCCCACTTCAAAATGAGCTTTTTACCGTGCTGCTTGAGATTTCGGTTGCCGCGATTCGTATTCACTTCAGACATAGAAAAAATGTACCGACAAATATTGATACATCCCAAAGATCGGCCATTCCAGATAATTCTGTGGCGAAACAATGCTTCGGAACCTATCAATTATTTTCAATTAAACACAGTCACATATGGCACGCGGCCAGCTCCTTACTTGGCAATAAAATGCTTAAAGGAAATTGTACGTGAGAATCAAACGCTGAATCCCGTTAGCTACTACTTTTTTGGAGAGGAATTTTTATGTTAATGATGGATTGGGTGGATTTATCAACAGATTTATCAACAGGGGAAAATGCCTAGATTTATCAACAGGGGAAAATGCTTACACAAAAACGTTAGGACTAGTATGGTTACCCAAAGACGATCTTCTTAAAATCAAG
Organism: Linnaemya tessellans; assembly: GCA_951800035.1. NCBI lineage: Eukaryota > Metazoa > Arthropoda > Insecta > Diptera > Tachinidae > Linnaemya > Linnaemya tessellans. The sequence continues at coordinate 97,236,472 of OX637532.1, read as the reverse complement.
GTCAACTTGAACCCAATCAAAGTGGTGACTAAAAGAACAGTAACTTCTGATCTTGCAAGCATTTTCGACCCCTTTGGGCTACTGTCCCCAGTGGTCGTCAAAGCAAAAATGTTCATCCAGGAATTATGGACCTTGAATCTGTCATGGGACGAAGCAGTGCCCTCAGAGTTTGATTCACGGTGGAGAAGTTTCCGAAATGATCTAAATGAACTTGAAAGACTTCAAACGCATCGACATATCTATAAAGGCACGATTCCTCGTAGTACACAACTTCATGTTTTAACGGACGCTTCCGAAAAGGCATATGGAGCCGCAATATATGTTCGAACGTTTTTACCTGATAAAACACTGATAGTATATTTGCTATGTTCAAAATCCCGTATAGCACCTCTTAAGCAACAAACACTTCCACGATTGAATTATGCGCTGCTCAGTTAGGAGCTAATTTAGCTGCAAAGGTAAAACTCGATCTGGAAATGAGTACAACACCAATATTCTATTGGACTGATTCAAGGATAGTCTTGGCGTGAATTAACTCAAGATCGTCCTCGCTACATACCTTTGTAGCAAATCGAATAGCTTCAATTCAAGAAACCTCAGTGCCGGAGCAATGGAGGCATGTTAGTTCACAAAACAATCCTGCAGACATCATTTCCCGAGGACTGTATCCACACCAATTACAGCATACCCCTCAATGGGTGTATGGGCCATTCTTCCTTCATGGAGATGAGAAACATTGGCCTCCTACTTTTAATCTCAATGCTAATTTGCCGATCCCTGAACAAAAGCCAAGGCCTTATAACTCCATGATTACTGTCTACGGCGAAAGCATCTTACGCAACATTGACCACAGAAATTCATTGAAAACTCTTCAACGAGTTATGGGATATATCCTACGTTTCATTAAAAACGCAAGAACCATGAAGGAAGACCGGCAGACACAGAAAACTCTTACGCCTATCGAACTTCACGATTCGCTTGCCATCATTGTGCGAATGATCCAACTTCAGGCGTTCAAGGAAGACATTCAGTAATTGAAAAAGGGAAAAGAATGTAGAGGGTCAAGTCAAATCAAAACCTATCGCCCTTTTTAAATGAACATAATATTTTAAGAGTGGGGGGCAGACTAGAAGCATCCACTTTATCTTTTACCGCCAAACATCCAATGCTACTTCCCTACAATTACCCTGTAAGCAAATTAATTTTTGAATCAGTCCATAAGGAAAATCAACACTGTGGTCCTTCAGCACTACTCGCAATCGTAAGACAACGCTTTTGGCCCATCAAGGGCAAATACATGGCACGGGAAACTGTTCACAAATGTGTCCAATGTGCACGATCGAAACCAAAACTTCTGAATCAAATCATGGGAAATCTACCAGAACGTAGAGTAACGCCAGCAAGGCCCTTCATAAACGCAGGTGTTGACTACTGTGGCCCAATATGGGTTCATTTCAAAACAAGAGGAAAACGACCACAGAAGGCGTACATTGCCGTTTTCTGATGCTTTTCAACTAGAGCAGTTAATCTAGAATTAGTAACGGACCTAACAACCGACGCCTTCATTGGGGCTCTTAAAAGATTTATAAGCCGTAGGGATCACTGTCAGCATCTGTATTGTGACAATGCTACTAATTTTGTGGGAGCTCGAAATCAACTTTCAGAATTATCGACAGCTCTATTTGCGACCGCGGCTCAAGAAAAAATCCAGCGAGAGTGTGCCAGCAAAAGCATTAGTTTCCATTTTATTCCTCCACGGGCCCCACATTTCGGTCGATTGTGGGAAGCTGCAGTGAAATCCGCCAAGAAGTTATTGATCAAGGAAATAGCAAACGCAAATTTGACTTATGAAGAGATGGAAACGGTGATAATCGAGGTCGAAGCGATTCTCAACTCAAAACCAATAGCACCACTCCCTAGCAGTCCTAACGTCGAAGCTGCACTAACTCCTGGTCATTTTTTGATTGGTGAACCTCTCACTGCACAAGTTGATGCAGTTGCTCAATCACCTTCAACTACCCTTGCAAAACGATGGGAATTGGTCTCACGAATTAAACATCAATTCTGTAAACGTTGGTCGCAGGAATATCTTAGTGAACTTCAGCAACGCAACAAATGGCAGATTAGTGCTCAAAATCTACAACTAGGAACTATTGTCATAATAAAGGATAACTCACCTGTCATGACATGGCGTCTCGGAAAGGTAATTGAAACATATCCTGGTCCAGACGGGCCGTCAGAACAACAACAACATCAGCAGTCCATGAAGTATCCGAGAACAACTCAATGCTCAAAGGAAGCAGTTCGCCCAACATCAACGAGCAAATTGCGCCACCAAATAAACGCTATACATTAAGCGCAATAGGTATGCTGATGCTCCTAACACTATTCCTCCCAGTAGTCGTCTGTCAACAGGTAACTTACACGCAGATCACTAGCAACCCTGGGCTACATTTTGAAAATATTGGTCAAGTGAAACCAATCATTTCGGAATGGAAGCTTCTCATTTATTTCGAACTGACACCATTCTATAAAGAGTTGCGGCTTTTAACCAATGGAACATCTGCCTTGCAAAAGGCTTGCAGAGGTCCGTCCCTTCTTAATCAATGCGACGGACTAATGACCCATTTCCAAAAGATCCAGGACGAAATGGAGACTGGTCTTAAAATTCTTGCAAGTCGAAAGAAAAGGGGCGCAATAGACATCGTTGGTAATGTAGCGAATTCATTATTTGGAGTTCTTGATTCTAAATATGCCGAAGAAATGATGAAGCCATTCTATCCAATCTTTTGCGGAATCAAACATCGTTTCTTGACTCGACCCTGAATCTCATGAAGCAGTCCGAAACTCGAACACAAACTAACTTGGAGAAACTCAACTTCAGAATCAATAGATTAATGAACCTCACAACCAACAACAATACCCATCAAGCACAGATCATTTTATCCTTGAGCGTTCAGTTATTTATAATTGCGGATAATTTGCAGAAAATGCACGCCTCCATGATCAACTTGTTGGCTGACACTCATCATGGCCAAATAAGCCCTGTTTTACTGACTCCACAAAAATTTTCTGGTGAAGTTGACAATATAAAGGGACTATAAGTGAAATAAAACTTTTGGACTGCAATAAACTGGAGCACAATACCTTGTTGTGTCCAAACATTCAAGCCATCTATTCCAAAGATTCTCCTATATGCAGCTGTGAAATCCATTTGTTCAACAATGAATCCGATGCAAGTTGCAATATAGAGTTAATATCCAGCAATCACGTATGGTATCAACTTTACAAAAAGAACCAGTGGCTGCTTGCAACTCAACGACATCTTAAATTGAGAACAGTATGCAAAGGGGAACGTAGTTCTCAAGTAGTGGAAGGTACAGGTGTTCTCACTTTACCTGCTGGATGTACAGTGAAAAGCGGTGGAATCAGCATATACGGTCATCAAACAATCACCTCCAGTCTATATCCATCATACACAAGCGCTGGGGTCCACTTATCCAATCTTTTACAACGTATGAGCAACCTGACACAACCACTGCCATACTCTTCAGCCATTGAAAATATAACCCATCTGCAGGAAGAAGTGCGTTTGCAACTGCAAAATATTCCAACACCAATAAACATGACTAGTAATATACATAGTTTAACAACTAGCTATGTAGGACTGGCTCTAGTTTTAATCCTCATAATTTTCCTGCTTATAAAACACATCCTGAAGAGAAACCCCAAAGCGCTCCCCGCAGCTCCACAAGCGGCACCAAGGTCAAACTGGAATATCTCCGGTGACCCAACATCATAACAAATTTTCAACATAAGGACTTGGAAATCGTTCAGCAACACTACCTAGTGACTTAAAAAAAAAAATTCCCCTGGGGGCGCAACATGTTAATTCTTTCATTTGTTTTTATTTTGGATACCAAAATAAAAACAAATCTACATTGAATTAAATCGTTATAAAATGCATATTTTTAATTATTCCCACAGTCAGGTTTTAAGAATTATTATGTCAGCATAATTCTTGATTCACACGAAATTATAACATTCTTCATTTTACACGTGCTTATTTATATTACCATCCAGACAGTCAAGAAATTCAATATCTGTTTTTTCTACAACTGACTGGTGGGAAAAATAATTTGGCTGTTAAAATCACCTTTCAGACATTTGTGAAATACAATAAATGTTTTTGGCTAACGGTGGGAAAAGAATTTTGTAGTTTTTTAGATTTGTTATATTTTAAATTATATTTTAATTCACATATACATATATACATACATTTTATTTTGTTGCTAATTTTAAGTTGTTTCCCTAACTGTACTTTTTGTTTAAATAAGATGAATTTTGAATAAAATTTTATGATTGACAACTTGCCCGTCATCCAAACCACACGTTCTCTTTACTTACGCAACTTGGTGAACTACCAAGTTTCGCCCAACAATATAAATTTAATAAGAAATTTATTTCAGTGACTCGGTGAACTACCAAGTTACTTCAACTCTTCAGTTAAACGAGTCAAACGAGGCTCGTCTTAACATTTGTAAATGATCAAGGGACAAATAAACATTTAGGCAATTCACAGACTGATAATAAAATGAACAAATCAAGTAAATAAATTATATCAAATAAAAATACATATGTATGTTGCAGCTTTATGACCCATTAAGCGACATCCCCACCCCCGTGGATCGGCCACGATTCACTACTCCAGATCAAGGGCGGCAAGTTTAGAAACAGCAGCATTAAGACACCAGTGCTAGTACGGATATCAGCGCGACGAATAACACCATTTTTGCCCTTGTAGACCTCTTCTACTCTACCACATCTCCAATATCTTCGAGACACTGAGGGATCACAAATGAGAACCAGATCACCAACGGCAATGGGCTTCGTACGTTGGCACCTTTTGGAACGTTTTGTCAATGTGGGCAAATATTCTTGGATCCAGCGATTCCAAAAGTGGTCACGTAATTGGCGGGAGATGCACCACCACTTTCTCAATAAAATAGGCATTTCTTCTGGGGCTCCGGCAGGAGTTTGGGCTGTATTTGGTCAAGGAACGAGAGTTCACAATATTTTCTGCCTCAATCAGGAAACTCTGTAGTGTGTGTTCACGAGGGGCAGACTCTTTCACAGTTGACTGTAGCACACGTTTAACGCACTGGACCATACGTTGCCATATATAACCTTCTGCAGGATTATGCGGACAATTGAATTGCCAGTCAATACCTTTCGATGACAGTTCATCTTCAATTCGGGCCACATCAAACACTTCTTTAAACCTCTTAGCGACTTTTTTTATCTTGGACCAGCACTCTGGGGATGACCCCTAATATGCAATGCATTGTGCCGGTGCTGAAAACGAGGGGATAGTATTGAGGGGACAGATTAGGAAAGAGAAGATAGACAGCTAATTTTTGCTGCAGGGTCGACGAAGGTGGGTGCTGTTACTCTGCTTTTAGTAATGATAGTGTCAGTCGTTGCCAATTTTGTTCAGTGACCAGTGACTATGCCTTCATCATTGAAACAGGCTGGAAACAACTAACACAATCACGCACTAATGCTGATCAGAAGAATTCAACACAATATTTAATGACTCAGCGCTGGCTCGAACTCAGGACCCTCCGCTTCATAGGCTCGTGTTCTACTACTGCGGCCAACAGCACCCACATATACCACCTTCTGCTTGGTCAGCACTAACAAAATTATTACCATTGTCGCTTCTGAGTCTTGTAGGCACGCAACGTCGGTTTATAAAACTGCGTATGGCAAGAATGCATGCATCTGTGGACAAGTCAAAGGCAACTTCTAGATGGGTGGCTCTGACGATTAGGCAGGTAAATAGAGCAACCCATCTCTTTTCATGGCGTCGACCAATGGTTATAGTTTGTGGCCCAAAATAATCCAGACCAGTGTATGTAAAGGGCTGAATATATGGCGTCAGTCTGTCTTCTGGCAAAGAACCCATAAGTGGTTGCACCGGCAATGTACTACGAAATCTGCAAACGAAACATATAGAAACAGACCTACGCAAAATTATTCTAAGGCGGGGGATCCAAAATGATCTTCTGATTTCACATATCGTTGCTTCAAAATTCTGGTGCTTCATCTTGCTGTGTACATGGGCCAAAAACAACTCGGTAAGGGGATGAGATGAAGGCAATATAATCGGACGCCTTATTTCCATGGGTAACCAATCCGAGGTAGAGAATTTTCATCCAAATATGGAGCCAACATAAACAATTCACTACCTTTTGGCAAACTTTCTTCAGATTTTAAATTTTCTATTTCGGCATTAAATCTATCTCGTTGGGCTTGGCGGCAGAGATACATTTCCGCAGTTTAGTTCAGCAGCTGTCAAACCAGTCCTTCCTTCTGAAATGTCCTTCTTTTGGCATCGATTTATAAAACGTAAGACCAAGACAACGGTACGTTTCAGTATCAAATAGGACGAAAATCTGCTGAATTCAATAAGAGGCGAAATATTAATCAGTAAGTCAAATTTTGAACGTAGTACCTCAGTATCAACGCTGGTGGGATCAATGTTGACACATTTGGGCCACTTTAGCATCATAAAGGAAGTTCGAGCCTTGGGATACTCATCGCTTTTAGAGGGGCACATCTAGTTTTTGTAGCTACGAGGGACACTTCAATTTTTCCATCAGCATTTATGGACCTCCAATATGACACTACACCAAATGCATCCTCACTAGCATCGGCAAAAACATGTAGCTCCAGTCGAGTAGGATCGCCATTTCCAAAATAATGTCGAGGCACTTTTAGGTTAACAACATATTTGAGCTCTTGGCGCCAATTGTTCCACACGTCATATATTTCATCGGGCAAAGCGTCATCCCATCGGATATCATGTCTCCATACTTCACGCATCAACAAGTTAGCTGTGACCATAAAATTGCTCAAAAAACCAAGTGGATCGAAGACAGAAATGACCACACTTAGTAACTTACGTTTTGTTGGGGACCTCAGACCTTCTATGACGTCAGCATTCATGTTGTTGAACTTTAGCTCAAACCTGAAAGTATCATCTTTAGGTTGCCAGTACATACCTTGAACCTTTTCTGATTGCAGCTCCTTGATATCGCTGAAAAAGTTTACCGGCTTCTCCACTGTACCTTTAAGAGTTACAACCACTTCCGTCGAATTGAATGAAAAATTTCGTAGGTCGAATCCGGCAGACTTATGGATGTCACGAACTTGATGGGCAACCTCAATAGCTCTTTCAGTAGTTAGAAAGCTGTCGACAAAGTTATCCACATAATGATGATCCACTATAGATTTCACCGCACGAGGATATTCTTCCCGATAGCTCAAGGCGTTGGTTTCTTTAACATAATGGGCTACGCAGGGCGAACAAGCATCCCCAAATGTCATCACAAGCATCTCGTAAGTATCGGGTGGTTTCGTGTCATCTTCACGCTAAAGGAATCGTTGGGAACACCTATCTTCAGGAGACGCAAGGACTTGGTGAAACATCTCTTTAATGTCCCCACAAACTGCAACAGCACTAACACGAAAGTTGAACAAAATTGACGGCAAAGGCTTATATTCTTGAGGACCCTTCAACAGCATGAAATTCAGCGAGACACCTTCAACGGTTGCAGCAGCATCAAAAACTAGACGAAGCTTTCCAGGGTTATTTGGGTTGACCACTCCAAAATGTAGAAGATACGAAGCCCTAGGGCAAACACCAGAAGCTTCATTGGTCAACAATTTTCGTACATGCCCCTTGGATACATAACCCTTCATGATGGACTTATAGGCATCACCAAATTCAGGAATCCTCTTCATCTTCCTCTCAATACCATTGAGTCTATTTAAAGCCATGGAGTAACTGTTAGGCAGGACAATATCATCAGCGCACCACAAAAGCCGAGTTTGGAACCTCCCTTCAACCTTCACTGTAGATTCCTTCATAATTTGACGAGCTCGTGTAACCTCCTTCGATTCTACGACTGGCAAAATCTTCACTCCAAAATTGTCGATTTCAAAGTAACTTACCACCAAGTCATCGACCTTCTGTTCTGGCTGAACTGACAACAAACATAAATGAGAATTTAATGGCTTACCCTTCACCGGGCAAAAAACGACCCAGCCTAATGGTGTGTTGGCAGCATAAGGACCACTTTCTTCCAAAGGCACAATTTCATCTGCAAGACCAAGGTGGCAGTGATCCAATCCAATCAGGTCCTTAGGGGAAACACCATTGTAAGTTTTAATAGGTAAACCAGCATGAGCACTTAAGTCCATATTAAAACTTTGAGCCGGCAATTTCAAATTTGAGACACCATAAACATTTTTAGAGCATACTTCCTTTTCTTGCCAATCCCACTTACGTGGAGATTTACCACAGCTGCCATTTCCTCAGATGCCTTCCCACCGTACCAGTGTAAATTCAATTTACTTTGTTGCCTCCGGAGGCCCAGTTGCCTCACCAAGGAGCTGTCCACCATAGTAACAGAATAACCTTCATCCTACAAGGCATAAGTTTCAACCTTGTTACTAGGACCATAAAGTATAATTGGCACAACTCGAAATAGTAGCACACATTTATCTGCAGCACGGGACACGCAGCTTAGGATGGACGCACTTCCATTTGTTGAACCACCTGGAGCTCTCAACTCACTTGACACAGAATTATTTTCAAAATTATTAATTTGACCATTATGTAATAATTTGTTAAGTTTTCTTAGGCAACCATCGGATGCCCCGAGCCAAGGCAAGAAAAACATAACCTAAATTTTTTTCACATTAGTAGATCTATTAGGCACGCTCAATGAACTAAATTTTTATACCCTCAAAAAAAGAATTTGAAGGGTATATTCACTTTGTCATTCCGTTTGTAACGCATCGAAATATCCATCTCAGACCCCATAAAATATATATATTCTTGATCAGTGATGAAATCTAAGACGAACTGAGCATGTCCGTCCGTCCGTCCGTCTGTGGAAATCACGATTCAGTCCAAACGAAAAGAGCTAGACTCTTGAAATTTGGCATAAATATATTTTAAAACTTAGAGCAGGTTAAGTTCGAAGATGGGCTAAATCGGGCAAGATGAAAAAAAGTTCCCCTAAGAAGAACTAAACCAACCCAGAAAAAACAACATAATTTTTAAAGTTTTTTGGTTATTTTGTTAAGCAAATGTAATATTTTTATGTCAAATACGGTCCAACGCCTTAAACTTGGAGCCATTAAATAAAATAAAAATATTTTTTGACCCCGCCCACTTTAGTGGGCGTTATTATAGGCAAAAATAGCATAAAAATTTAACAAATTGTTTTACTTAAGCCTACATTCCTTAAAAATAACACTTTTAAGCTTTAATGACGAAGCTGAGACGAAACCTGGTACTACTCTGCCCTACCCCTCCTTCCCCTTTGCCCCCTAAATGACACTACCAAAAAAATTTTTTTTTAAATTTTGTATATAATCATCCCAAGTATTTATCTTTAGGGTTTTATGACTGCCGATTTCTGCCCCGCCCCCCAACTCTTCCCTTGCCCCCTAAATGACCCTACCAAAAAAAATTTTTTTTATTAAATTTTGTATATAATCATCCCAAGCATTTATCTTTAGAGTTTTATGACTGCCGATTTCTGCCCTACCCCCGCCCCCTTTTTCTTTTGCCCCCAAAATTACCCTACCAAAAAAATGTTTTTTTAATTTTGTATATAATCATCCCAAGCATTTATTTTTAGAGTTTTATGACTGCTGATTTCTGCCCTAGCCCCCCCCCCCTTCCTTTGCCTCCTAAAATGACCCTACCAAAAAAAATTTTTTTTTTTGTTAAATTTCGTATATAATCATCCCAAGCATTTATCTTTAGAGTTTTATGACTGCCTGTTGCTGCCCTACCTCCTCCTCTCCCTTTACCCGCTAAATGACCCTATTAAAAATTAATATAAATTTTGTATATTAATTTGACCATTATGTAATAATTTGTTAAGTTTTCTTAGGCAACCATCGGATGCCCCGAGCCAAGGCAAGAAAAACATAACCTAAATTTTTTTCACATTAGTAGATCTATTAGGCACGCTCAATGAACTAAATTTTTATACCCTCAAAAAAAGAATTTGAAGGGTATATTCACTTTGTCATTCCGTTTGTAACGCATCGAAATATCCATCTCAGACCCCATAAAATATATATATTCTTGATCAGTGATGAAATCTAAGACGAACTGAGCATGTCCGTCCGTCCGTCCGTCTGTGGAAATCACGATTCAGTCCAAACGAAAAGAGCTAGACTCTTGAAATTTGGCATAAATATATTTTAAAACTTAGAGCAGGTTAAGTTCGAAGATGGGCTAAATCGGGCAAGATGAAAAAAAGTTCCCCTAAGAAGAACTAAACCAACCCAGAAAAAACAACATAATTTTTAAAGTTTTTTGGTTATTTTGTTAAGCAAATGTAATATTTTTATGTCAAATACGGTCCAACGCCTTAAACTTGGAGCCATTAAATAAAATAAAAATATTTTTTGACCCCGCCCACTTTAGTGGGCGTTATTATAGGCAAAAATAGCATAAAAATTTAACAAATTGTTTTACTTAAGCCTACATTCCTTAAAAATAACACTTTTAAGCTTTAATGACGAAGCTGAGACGAAACCTGGTACTACTCTGCCCTACCCCTCCTTCCCCTTTGCCCCCTAAATGACACTACCAAAAAAATTTTTTTTTAAATTTTGTATATAATCATCCCAAGTATTTATCTTTAGGGTTTTATGACTGCCGATTTCTGCCCCGCCCCCCAACTCTTCCCTTGCCCCCTAAATGACCCTACCAAAAAAATTTTTTTTTATTAAATTTTGTATATAATCATCCCAAGCATTTATCTTTAGAGTTTTATGACTGCCGATTTCTGCCCTACCCCCGCCCCCTTTTTCTTTTGCCCCCAAAATTACCCTACCAAAAAAATGTTTTTTTAATTTTGTATATAATCATCCCAAGCATTTATTTTTAGAGTTTTATGACTGCTGATTTCTGCCCTAGCCCCCCCCCCCCTTCCTTTGCCTCCTAAAATGACCCTACCAAAAAAAATTTTTTTTTTTGTTAAATTTCGTATATAATCATCCCAAGCATTTATCTTTAGAGTTTTATGACTGCCTGTTGCTGCCCTACCTCCTCCTCTCCCTTTACCCGCTAAATGACCCTATTAAAAATTAATATAAATTTTTTTTTATTTTGTGTATAATCATCCCAAGCATTTATTTTTACAGTTTTATGTGTATCTGTTTCTGCCCTACCCCCTCTCCCCCTTTGCCCTCTAAATGACCCTATCAAAAAAAAGAAATTTTAATTTTGTATATAATTATCCCAAGCATTTATTTTTAGAGTTTTATGACAAAGGTGAAATGTTTCCCCCACAGCCCTTGCCAGAGCGACCCCGCCAAAATACAGTTTTTATAGCCTCCAAAGAGAATTGTGATGAAGTCTAAGACGGTCTAGCAATGCCCATACGTTCGTCTGTGGAAAACATGATATTGTATATTTTTGAACCCCGCCCCCTTTAGTGGGCGTTGACGTACGATATTATATAAAGGAACTCTGTCCCACCAAGTTAAACATATCAAATTCACTTACTAAATATTTGGAGGGTATTTAAGGTATTAAGATTCGACCCGGTCGAATATAACGTTTTTACTTGTTTGCACTCAAACAATTTGTGGTTACCCTGGCACATAGGGCATTCTTGCTTACGTTGTCAATAACGGCATGGAGGACAACTTTTCTTTTTAGTTCACTATAATTTCGATTACCACTCACTCTTTGAATAGTTTGTACCAAATCAGCAACATCTTTGAGCCAATTGTTGAAATTCAAAACAGTTGGATAAGGCTTAATTGTTGAGGCGTATCGGGCCCACTCCATTCTCTTACTGAAGGGAAGCTTACCAACTAGTTCGTCCATTAGTGTAGGATTGTACCTGAGGTTCCAGCGGCGGTGGAACCTGTCAGCACACCGGCATTGGCAGGGATGAACATATTTTGTCCACCTACATTGGCAGTACTTACGTTTGTATTTGTGACACCAGATGTAGAAGGAACTACTGGCAACGGCATTGTTGTTCCGGTGGCAGAGGAACCGGTGGGCAAGATGGAGGACCATTACTATTTTGATTTAATGCTGACTGTAATCGAGGGGTTTTTCTTACAGGCCATCGTTGCATGGTGAACCACAAAATTTTTCAAATTAATTAATTAAGTGAGAATACAAAACGAAGGAACACACTCTTAAGACACCACAAATTATTTTATATACGAGCCCTAACCACTATTAATTCATACAGTGCATCTATTTAAACAAATGAAATGTAATTGATTATTTTAAGTCCCTTGTTTTGCGAATATTTATCTATTAATTCATATATTTGCGAAGCAAATTTTTTTCTGATTTTGTTTTAATAATGAAAAAATCAATTTACATATTTTCTATTTTGTTTTTGCGATTTTGTTTAAACATTATTTTTTAGTGTATATAAAAATGACCACTATTAATTCATACATTCTTTACACTATGAGAGAAAGTGCAGATTTCTTAAGAGTAGCAAAGTAAATAATTAAAAACCGGTTTAAACCGTTATCTACGAATAAAGAGAGAACATGTAATCAATAAATTTGTCCTATTAAGATGTAGTTTTCAAAATAACACGTGGTAAACCGGTAGTCGCAGAAATTCGAGAGTTGATCATTAAAAAATCCACTTTAAAGGAAAGCTATGCAAAAATTGCTAAAGATTTAGGTTTATCAAGAGCAACTTTTCAATCTATAGTGGCAAATTATAAAAAAATGGTAATGTCGCTACTCGAGTAAGCAATCGTGGCCGTGTTTCCAAAATTACCACGCGCGAAACAAAAGCATTAGCATCAATAATCAAACAGAATCGTCCGGCTACGGTCAGGAATGTAGCAACGGAATGGTCTCAAGCTGTTGGGAAGACCATAGGACGAGAATGGACCAGGCAGCAGTTAAAAAAAATAAGATATGGTTTCTACAAGGTACGAATTATTGTATACATTTTATTACAGCTTATTTACTGGAGCATTATTCAACTACTAGGCCAAGGAAATGCCTCTGTTAACTGCGGTGCAGAAGAAAAAACGACTGGCCTGGGCGAAGGCTAGGAGCTCTTGGACTCAACGACAATGCGATTCAGTTATTTTTAGCGATGAAATTTGACGTTTGTGTTGGTGATACCAGGAAACGGGTTATTCGTAAGAAAGATGAAGCATATCACAAGGACTGCCTTAAGCAGACAGTAAAGTTTCCAGCAAGTGTTATGGTGTGGAGATGTTTTTCGGCAAAGGGTGTAGGGCAGCTGCATTTTATAGAGGGTATTGTAAATGCACCAAAATACATTAAAATTTTGGAGGAACACCATTTTTCAGCAGGACGGAGCTTCGTGCCATTCTGCAAAACTAACAAAAAAATGGCTTCAAAATAGCGAGATTGATGTTTCGGACTGGCCTTCTTCATTCCCGACCTCAATCCAATAGAAAACCTTTGGGCACTTATAAAGAGACGGTTGCGTAATGAACCCCAACGAACTTTACAGGGTTTAAAAGATAAAATACGTGATCACGATCCAAAACAATATCATTTTTATACCCTCCAAAAAAGAATTTGGAGGGTATATTCACTTTGTCATTCCGATTGTAACGCATCGAAATATCCATCTCAGGCCCCATAAAGTATATATATTCTTGATCAGTGATGAAATCTAAGACGATTTGAGCATGTCCGTCCGTCCGTCCGTCTGTGGAAATCACGATTCAGTCCAAACAAAAAGTGCTAGACTCTTGAAATTTGGTATAAATATATTTTGAGCCTTAGAGCAGGTTAAGTTCGGAGATGGTCCAAATCGGGCAAGGGGGAAAAAAGTTCCCATAAGAAGAACTAAACCAACCCAGAAAAAACAGCATAATTTTTAAAGTTTTTTGGTTATTTTGTTAAGCAAATGATATATTTTTATATCAAATACGGTCCAACGCCTTAAACTTGGAACCATAAAAAAAAATTATTTTTGGACCCCGCCCACTTTAGTGGGTGTTATTATATGCAAAAATAGCATAAAAATTTAACAAATTGTTTTACTTAAGCCTGCATTCCTTAAAAATAATATTTTTAAGCTTTAATGAGAAGCTGAGACAATACCTGGTACTACTCTGCCCTACCCCCTCCTCCCCCTATATGACACTATAAAGAAAATTTTTTCTTTAAATGTTGTATATAGTCATCCCAAGCATTTAACTTTTATCCCAAGCATTTGTATATAGAGTTTTATGATTGCCTGTTTCTGCCCTACCCCCTCTTCCCCCTTTGCCCCGTAAATGACCCTATAAAAAAAATTTAAAATTTCATTTTATATATAATTATCCTAAGCATTTATTTTTAGAGTTTTATGACAAAGGTGAAATGAGTCCCCCATTGTTTTAATACCCTCAAAAGAGAATTTTACCCCATAAAGTATATATATTCTTGATCAGTGATGAAGTCTAAGACGGTCTAACAATGCCCATAAGTTCGCTTGTGGTAATCATGATATTGTCTATTTTTGAAGCCCGTCCCTTTCGTGGGCGTTGACGTACGATATTATATAAGGAAACTCTGTCCCACCAAGTTAAACATTTTAAATTCACTTACTAAATATTTGGAGGGTATTTAAGATTCGACCCGGTCAAATATAACGTTTTTACTTGTTTTGAGAATTAATTCAAAGCGTTTATAAGTATGTTGCAACACGTTCCATTCAACACTGGGATTGAAGCAGAAAATGGTACGTAACTGGATTAACAAAAGCGGAAATCATGGTACAGAAATAAGTTCTTAAAAAGTTTCAAGCCTACGCAAACAAGTTAAACAAAACTCAGCTACTGGCATTCGAAATAAAGAAAAGCGAAAGTTTCCTCGTAAATAGATATGCTCCCGAAATTAGAATGTCACTATTGTAGAAAGAGGACTAAAAATCTTTATCTGGATACCAGTTTTACTCCCTATCAGGAGGTTTACAGGCTCTATTCAGAAGAATGCAGTTGGGATAAAGAAAACCTATATATAAAATTATCATATCTATTTTAAGCGGTCTTTAAGTCCAGGGAGTGCAATGAGGGCATTACTCCAATGTGCTTATATAAAGAATGAATTCCACTATATATAAAAAAATGGGAACACTTACAGTATCTAAAAAAGTTTACTCCTTCCGATTGTCATAGTTTTTATGATACTTTACCCCACAGCTGGTAAATATTATCTGTACTACAATATACATTTCTCGTTTGTACTTATATTAATTGTTTTCAATTGTTCAAATTTTAAACAACACGCTTATATTAAGGGCAGGTCTGTTGAGACGGCCCTACAAGAGGTTGTATATCATATAGAGAGAATCTTCGATTTGGGTATGTACACCATGGCTGTTTTTATCGATATAGAGGGGGCTTTCAATAATGTATGGACCTCGAGCATTATTGACTCGCTGGGCAACTTTGACTTGGACCAGAGATTGACTGCTAAGGAACAGGAAGATAAGTTGCGTGGTTAACGACACAAGGGTAGGGGGGAATGTTTGTTGCGGAACGCCACAGGGGGGAATACTGTCTCCCTTGCTGTAGGTGATAACCATAAATACCCTACTGAAGACATTATCCCAGGAAAAGGATTTGCTCCCGTCTGCTATGCAGACGATGTAGCGATACTGATAAGAGGAAACAATCCTAGGGTTCATTGCGAAAGGGCAATAGAGGCCCTGAATTTAGCTTATAACTGGGCTACACAAAGGGGTATCAATGTCAACCCAGAGAAGACAGAAATTTGTATGTTTACAAGGAAACGGAAGATTGCACATTTGGAATCACCGGTTTTCCGAGATAGGACGATACAGATTAATAAATAGGTCAAATATCTAGGAGTGATACTCGACTGGAGGTTATCCTGGAAGGACCATATAGAAAGTAGGGTGATCAAGACCCAAAGAGTCTGGACCTATTGCAGAAGGGCAATTGGGCCAAATGGGGAATGAGCCCAAAGATGGCACACTGGCTCTATACGAGTGTGGTAAGACCAATTCTGACGTACCCCTCGTTAGTATGGTGGACGTCCTTAGAGAGGAAGGTGAATATCAAACATCTTCAAAGGATACAAAGACAGTGCTGTATCGGCATCTGTGGCGCGATGAGAACCACATCAACTAACGCGATGGAAAATATTCTATCAATACTGCCTATTGATATACAGATTAAATACGAAGCAGCTCTGGCTGCTACGAGATTGATGGTAATGGGTGAGTGGCTGACAAGGGAACACACAACCAAACACCAGAGTATAGTACACGTCTTACCCGGGAACAACGCTCCTACGGTTACGTGCGATAGAATCCCTATTAGATATGTACAATCACACTGCACCACCATAATATCGGAAGGTATGGAGTGGGAGGATGCAGGTACAATGAACCCCATAACTAACCTATATACGGACGGGTCGAGGATTGGTGACCGATCGGGTGGAGGTTTCTGTGATTTGAGTCATAACTTTAGCAACTACTTCCGCCTGCCGGATCATAGCACGGTATTTCAGAGTGAGATCGTGGCTATTACGGAAGGGATAAAATGGTTGAAGGAAATCGATAACATACTACCGATTTGTATATTCACGGATAGTAGGAAGGTCATCGAGGCCCTGGGGAATCATGTGGTTCAATCTCGGTGTGTACTACAGTGCAAGGATGAGATTAACTCATACACGCAATGTGGGGGCATAGAGATAATATGGATTCCAGGACATCAGGGGATACCTGGAAATGTTGAGGCAGATAGGTTGCAAAGATAGGAGCATTAATGGCGAACATCACACTAGATAGTCCGAAGCCATTTCAGGTTTTTAAGAACGAACTAAAGCGATGGGGCTATAGGATTACATACAAGAGATTGGCAGCACTCTACCGTAGGTAGGGTGACTAGAATTCTATGGGGGGACCCAGATGGTAGTAGGACAAAGGAGGTCCTAACATTGAGTAGGCCAACACTACGGAGGTTGGTTTATTTAATAACAGGACATACAGAGTTAATGACTCACCTGGCACGAATGGGAATCGTTGGCGATATAACATGCAGGGCCTGCCAGGAAGAGGACGAGACACTGGAGCACTACTTGTGCTACTGTCCAGCTTTTAGCCAAGTCAGAAGACAAACATTCAATCAGAAGATTATACAGGAGATGGAATTTCTTAGGGGCTCAAATTGGAAAGACTTAAGGAAGTACATTGAAGAAACTAGGTTCTTGACGTAATCAAACTCAGAGGTTTTCCATGGTATCGGTGTAGGCTCCCTACAGGGGAATGGGAACTCCTTATTATAGAGCGCACAACAGGCCTAAGTGTTATCCAGGACGGATTGGGATTCTTATGCCCCTCTTTTTCAACCTAACCTAACCTTATTGTTTTCAATTAATAAAACCAAAAATATCACGTTTTTTAACTTATAACGAAAGCCCTAAGTCGCAAAAGCTTTGAATATATTGAATCACAAAAAGCCCTATCTAATATAATTTAAAACAAACTATTATGGCATTAAATTCCTTAGAGAATTTAATAAGAAACTGCGTTTAAAAAATTATTGTATCTTCAACCCTAAAGATTTTATTTAGTTTTTCCCTCTCCTGTAAAATAAGGAAAACATTAGTTAGGGATTTTCTAGTATTAAAGTAACGATATATATTAGTGCTTTTTGTTTGTTATGTGGTCAACTATGTCTGCATTTCATTGGTTCTTAAATCAATTCATCAGTAGACTTTAACCTACTTTCAAAATAATAAAACCTCTTAGGTTATATATACATAAACTAACAAAAATGAACTGAGAATTACACAAGCAAAATCATAGAATTTTAAATTTTAGCAATCACAACAAACAATTTTATTGGATATAAATTCATTTTGCTTTTCCACCTTCATACAATTAGTCTGCCGTTGGCAAACAATAAAAGTATATAAAACAAGTAAAAGTGATATATTCGGCTATGCCGAATCTTAATTCTTCTTTCTTTCTTGCTAAAACAGAAAGTAGGTTTAATTAAAAAAGCAAAATGATGTTATCGGTTACTTTTATATGTACATAAGAAAAAGTTTAAATTTTTCGGCCAGGAAGCTAAATGTTTGGCTTTTCTTATTTCTAATACCTCTGAACGTATTTTAAATATATTAAATATGTTTAATTTACAAACAAACAAAAAATCCGTTTGTTGTGCCCCAAAAAGTACTAATTGTCCAACACTAGAATCTTTTAGATTTTGTTAGGTTTTAATACCAGTTTACTTCTTCCTGGTATATCAAGTAGGTACAATTCATCAAAAAAATTAATAATAGCAAATAATATAGTTACTTTTACGTATCAAAAAATGTCGATATTCCAACCCTGGAACCGAATTTTTAATGTTTAAAATTTTTAATATCAATTTAATTCTTAGCGAAGTATAAAAAAGGTTTAATTCACTAAAAAACCAAAATTGGGAACTTATATGGTTACTTTTATGTACCAAAAATTTAGATTTTCCAACCCTGGATCCGAATTTTTAATTCAAAAATTTTTAATACCAATTTAATTCTTAGCGAAGTATAAAATATGTTTAGTTCACCGAAAAAAATTAAAATTGGGAACTTATATGGTTACTTTTATGTATCGAAATATTTCAATTTTTCAACCCTGGAACCGAATTTTTAACTTTTAAGATTTTAATACCAATTTTGTTCCTCCTGAATTATAAAAAAGTTTTAATTAGCAAAAGAAACAACGTCAATCGCCTTTTTAGTTACCTTCATGCATAAAAAATATTTCAATATCCCAACTCTTGAAATGAAATTCTAATTTTTTTTTTACCAGTAAACCTCTTAATGAGGCATGAAATGGTTTCATTTAAGAAAAACTTAAAATTTGCAACCATTTTGGTCACTTTTATGTACTACAATATATTGCATGTCCAAAAATAACTTTCAATTTCTTAACCCTGGAAGTGAAATTTTAATTTTTGTTTTGTTTTTTACAGGTGCAACTCTTTATGAGGTATAAAATAGTGTTATTTAAGAAAAATGTACAATTTTGAACCATTTTGGTCACCTTCATGAACTATAAAATAATGCACTTGTCCAACCCTGGATTCGTAATTTTGATTTTTTTTGAATGTTTGATACTAATTTTGTCCTTTCTATAATATAAAATAGTTTTAGTTAGCAAACAAAAAAAAACGTTAATTGCCTTTTTGGTTACTTTTATGTATAAAAATAAATTTCAATTTTCCACACCTAGAAGCGAAATTTTAATTTTGAAAATTCTTTTTATCAATGCAAATCTTCATGAGGTATAAAGTAGTTTTGTTTAAGAAAAACTCAAATTTTATAACCATTTTGGTTACGACATGTACTACAAAATATAGCATGCACCACAACAACTTTCATTTTCCCAACCCTGGAAGCGAAATTTTAATTTGTTTTTTTTTTTTATCAGTACAACGCTTCATGAAGTATAAAGTAGTTTTA
Organism: Linnaemya tessellans; assembly: GCA_951800035.1. NCBI lineage: Eukaryota > Metazoa > Arthropoda > Insecta > Diptera > Tachinidae > Linnaemya > Linnaemya tessellans. The sequence goes on along the minus strand of OX637532.1, from coordinate 97,216,924 downwards.
TTTAAGAAAATCTAAAGTTTTTAACCATTTTGGTCACTTTCATGTTTCATGAAATGTTGTTTTTGATACGAATTTTGTTCTTCCTAAATTATTAAATAGTTTTAGATAGCAAAAAAAAAAAACAACGTCAGTTGCCTTTTTGGTTACTTTTATGTACAAAAAAAATCTAATTTCCCACCCCTGGAGGCGAAATTTTAGTTTGAAACATTTTTTTTTGACCAATGAAATCTTCAGGATGTATAAAGCGGTTTTATTTAAGAAAAACTTAAATTTTTTAACCATTTTAGTTATCACATGTACTACAAAATACTGAATGGGCCAAAAAAAACCTTTTATTTCCCATCCCTGGAAACAAATTTTATGCTTTTAGTATTAATAGACCATTGTGGCTACCCAAAGCATGAAATAGGTTTAATTTACAAACAACAAAAAAAATAATTGGTTTTTGGTATTAATTTTGCGTCGAGAAATAGGTGTAAACTTAACATCTTTGGAACCGTATTTCGGAATTTCAATACCACTCTATTTAAGTTCATTTCCAATTCGACGGTCCACGAACGAAGTCTCTAGCCCTTCTGGGGGCTTGGGAAAACAGATTTCACATACAGACAGGCCTACATTGCTCAATCGTCATCGCTATTCATAAGGATTCAGCATGTACTGTATGGGGTCCCATATTGATATCGAAGAAATTACACACGGAATGACAAACCTAGATATACCCTTTCACGTTTTTGTGAAGGGTATAAAAAGCCACAATGAAAAACAAAACCTACATAAAGCGTTTAAAATTTTCTATTCGACATGTTGTCACAATTAAGCTAGTGCTTTTTGTTTGTTATGTGGTCAAGTATGTATGTCTATATGCCTGCATTTCCGAAGTTCTTACACCAAATCATCAGTAGGCTTTAACCTAATTCCAAAATAACAAAACCTCTCAGCTTATAAATAAACTCCCAAAAATGAATTGAGAATTACAGAAACAAAACCATAGGATTTGAAATTCCAGAAAACACAACAAACAAATTTTATTCGATATCTATTCTGTTTTTCCACCTTCACACAATTAGTCTGCCGTTGCCAAACAGTAAAAGTACATAAAAAAATATATATATGTATATATATATATATATATATATATATATATATATATGTATATAACAAAAAGAATTTGGAGGGTATATGCACTTTGTCATTCCGTTTGTAACGCATCGAAATATCCATCTCAGACCCCATAAAGTATATATATTCTTGATCAGTGATAAAATCTAAAACGATCTGACCATGTCCGTCTGTGGAAATCACGATTCAGTCCAAACGAAAAGAGCTAGACTTTTGAAATTTGGTATAAATATATTTTGAAGCTTAGAGCAGGTTAAGTTCGGAGATGGGCTAAATGGGGCAAGGCGGAAAAAAGTTTTTAGACCCTATAAAGTAAATATGTATATTCTTGATCAGTGATGGAGTCTAAGACGGTCTAGCAATGCCCATACGTTTGTCTGTGGAAAACATGATATTGTCTATTTTTGAACCCCACCTCCTTTAGTGGGCGTTGACGTACGATATTATATAAAGGAACTCTGGCTTACTAAGTTAAACATTTTAAATTTACTTACTAAATATTTGGAGGGTATTTAAGATTCGACCCGGTCGAATATAACGTTTTTACTTGTTTTTAAATCTTTGCGTTTTTTATGATTGCAGTGAAGATGATTTTAAATTTTAAAATTTAAAGTAAACATCATTTCAACAAACATGGGAGTAATAAAAAAAGTGGTTAAGCTAACAATTAAGCAAAAATTAGAAATTTTGAAGAAATTAGGTTAGGTTAGAATGGCTGCCCGCAGTAAGCGAGAAAACACCCGGAGGCCATAAAAGGTTCATTGTGGTGCCCAGAGGACTAAACCCTACACAATCCTTTCAAAACGAAGTACTGATCGCTGAGAACCACCTAGACTCTCTGAGATCTCGTAGAAAACGAGAGCCTAGATGTCTAACCCTACGATCCTGCCAGGCCGGACAGTCATAAAGGAAATGCTTTACTGTCCATCAAGTCCATTGGCATTTGTATGAAATGGGCAACAGAGAATTACATTTCGTATTAAAAATTAATCGCTCTGAAAGAAATGAAGGAAGCTGCGATTTTCCAAAAGGCTAAAAAGTATAAAACTCAAACAAAAATGTCAACATTTTTCTCCTTAAACTAAAAGGTTTAATCATATGTATTTATTCGTATGTATGTTTTTCATAAATAGAATTTTAAAAAATACTTATGTATGTATGTACAGTAGGGATATGACTTATTGAATTTTTTGAAAAAAATATATGCATGGCCGTTAATGGTGAGAAATGGCAAAAAAATAATAACTGCGTTTTTAGTTTTTCATTTGATTAAAAAAAAATCCCGCACCGACCAAGATTAAAGTTTACATGTAAATTCTCAAAGAAAAGCATAACCACTGGTTTCTCGCTTACGTTCTCTGTTTTGCTGTGTAACGGTAAAGCAACGGTAAATTCCAGAAATCGTTTGTAAACAAAATGCTGCTGTCTACTATTGTTCATGAGCTCATCACTTGGTACGTGCTTTCTGACTGTGTGGTCGCATATATACAGAAATATTTATATATTAAATTAAAGCAGTGTTACGGAAGCATTTGTGTGCCTATCGCGCTAGTTAAGATGTCGTATCCACGGTTGCCACTGAGTAAAAAATTTTTCTAACAAAATTTTCCGAAAATGTTACCAAAAAGTTACCAAAATTTGTTTTTTATAAAAACAAAAATTTTTGTTATAATTAAAACAACTTTTATTAATAAAAAAACATAGCATAAAACGTTTGAATTCATTTTAGAACATAAATAAATATTTCAATTCATTATACCTACGAATTCCGTATTTAATTTAAATAAATTATTTAATATTGCAGTCATTTAAAATAATCTTTTGCTGACCAAACATAATGACATTTGCATATTACGCCGTTGAACAATTTGGCGTACATTCACACAGTTGTTTTTAATGATTTTTTTTCTATTGAGTAATGCGGAAAAATTATAAAAGATAAGCAATAATTTGGTAGTTTGTCAAGCCTTAAAAACAAAGTTACCAAGTTACCAACCCTAAAATATATTACCAATTTTGGTAGAATGCTACCAACTATGGCAACTTTGGTCGTATCTTATATACAACAACAAAATTATATTATATTTACAAACGTAATTACAAGACATAGACAGACGTACAAAGTCCAGCATTGATCATAATGATAATATAATTGATGGATAAACCCATGAGGTACAAAAACCATATGCTTGGTAGACAGTAGGTAAGCAATTAGGAATAATAATACCCAAACACATGTGCTAACTGATAACAATATCTACTTTAAGAAAAATACCTAATTATAAAAAAACACATTTTTGTAACAAAGAATTATTACTAACCGAAGGGTTACTAATACATAAATAAACACTCTTAAAGATAAGAATATGATAAGTACAAGTAGTATAAATAGTCCTTAAGAAACATTTTGTGGCGGAGTAGTTTTAAGAAAATATGCCGAATAAAGACGAACGCTTGTCGTTCAAAAAAAAAAAAAAGATATTTTTATTTTTTTACTCAAGTAAGGTGTGAAAACCTTAACTGGCGATCCTGCCAGGAGACTAACATATTGTTATTCTCCGAAGAGCAAATCTGGGAAAGCTATCCCTAATAAGGACCACAAAATAACAAACACTGACTCTTGGAAAGTAACCCAAAGACTCTAGTGAAGCACAACTTAGGCAAAGGAAGGTTTAACTTGTGAACTCTGACCACGATAAAGAAAATTCGTGCTCTAGAAAAAATAGAGAAGACTAAAATACTTATGTCGAAGAGAAGGCAAGCCAATTTCGATAACAACAGAATAAAATTGGAAAAGGAACCAACGACTAATCAACTAAACAGTATGGAAGCACTAACACAACAAATTGCACTAATGCAATTGACCATAGAAAACTTGGTCTCAAAGAACCAGCAACTCGAAAATAAAGTGAGTCAACTGCCAACAAATCCTCTGGCCCCAGTCGCAATACAACCTCTGCATCCCATCGGCATGACGTATAACTCACCGGGTGAAATAAACTTGGATATATTCAAAGCACTGCCTGAATTCAAGGGTAACCAGTTTGAATACAGATCATGGAGGGGAGACTGATGGATAGCATTAAGCGGCACGAGGCATCAAACAGATATTGTGAGGCATCAAACAGATATTGTGAGGCACTATCTATTGTAAAGACAAAAATTAGAGGTCCAGCCTCAGACGTCTTAATTAACCACAATACTATATATAACTGGGAGGCCATAAAAAATCATCTGGATTATACGTATGCAGACCAACGACCACTCTATGTTTTACAAGACGAACTAAGAAGAATAACACAAGGGAACAAAACCCTTTCGCAATATCATGATGATATAAACAAATCATTAACATTAATAACATCAAAGTTGTCAATGTCTGGTTATCCAGACACTACAGTTGAAATAATGATGAACGAAGCTGTTCAGGAAGCAGTTAGAGTATTTAAGGATGGAATAAAAAACTCTTATATAAGATCCACTCTATATGGTAATCAAATTAAAGATTTAGAACATGCATATGCAATCGCAAGGACAATTGAGCATGATAACGAACACAGGCGACTAAATCTAAGTTATGAAGAACCTAGGCAGGAAGAATATTCTCGTCCAAAGGATCAACATAGACAAGAATTTCAAAGGCGTCCGAATATAACAATATTCAAACAACATGAACATCATCATCAACAGAATTATACTCGTCCAGAACCAATGGATATATCATCAGGAAATACTCGACAGTTTGTATCAAAACCTTGGACCAACAACAGATCAACACAACAACAACGATATAACCATCAGCAATAGAGATTCAACCAACAAGGTACTTACAACTCCAATATAGCTCAAAGGCAACGAGAACCCAATGGCAACTATCAGCAACGAAAAACTATGAGAACGAACAACCTATGCATGGAAGACGACAAAGATGAGAAGTATGTAGAAATCGGAAACTCATCAAATATTGTAAGTAATAAAGAAAAAAAATCCTTTTAAGCATTTAAACTAAGATACGGGTTGCCTTGTCTCACCTTGTCAGATGGTAGTAGAGACTATCTTGTACTAGTTGACACAGGCGCAACCCATAATTATGTAAATTCAAATATTAAGTTAGGCGAATCAGAAAATTTAAAAGAAAATCTTAAGGTTTATTCAATTCACGGTACATCCATTTTGAAAAAGAAACAAGCTGCTAAAATATTTAACAAAGTATTAGATTTTTATGAAACAAATGAATTAAAAGATTTTGACATATTATTGGTTTACAAAGGATTAAGGACATTAAAAGGAAAAATAGATTTAGATAAAATTATACTTAAATTAGGGGCAGAAGAAACAGCTAAACTTAATTATTAGTTAATGAAAATTATAGAAGAAGAATAGATGGAAGAAAACAATGGCATTGGGCCATTACCTTTTACAAATCTGCTAGAGGCGACAATTAGAACTGTGACAGAAGATCCCATTTATACAAAACAGTACCCATACCCAAGAGCTGACAATGAATTTGCCAATAAGGAAGTTAAAAGATTACTTGATGAGGGTATCATTTCAAAAAGTAATAGCCCTTTTAACTCACCGATTTGGACAGTCCCTAAAAAAGGTTTAGACGAATCTGGTCAACCCAAGCGTAGAATGGTCGTAGACTTTCAAAAGCTAAATAAAAACACAATTGCAGACAGATATCCTATACCAGATATTACTACAGTACTGCAAAATTTAGGACAGGCTTCGCTATTTACGACACTTGATTTGGAATCAGGATTCCATCAAATAAAAATTAAAGACTCTGATCAGGAAAAGACAGCTTTCTCTGTATTAGGTGGACATTCTGAATACAAAAGAATGCCTTTCGGTTTAAAAAATGCTCCTGCCATTTTTCAAAGATGCGTAGATGAAATACTTCGCGATTACATTGGAAAATTTGCCTATGTCTATATTGATGACGTTTTAATATATTCATCATCGGCTGATATGAAACATATTGAAATTATCTTCGAAGCCCTAAATAAAGCTACTTTAAGAATATCCAGGGAGAAAAGTAAGTTTTTTCAAACAGAAGTAGAATACTTAGGACATGTAATTAAGCATGGAAAGATCTCAACAAATCCGGAAAAAATCGAAGCAATATATAAGCTGCCCATTCCACAAAACTTAAAGGAACTTAGAGGTTTTCTAGGAATGACAGGTTATTACCGTAAGTTTGTAAGGAACTATGCAACAATAGCTAAGTCACTTACTGTTCATTTAAGAAGAGAAAATAAATCAACTTATTAACAACAATGAAATACAACACCAAATAAACTCACGTTTTGAAAAACTTATTGAATCACTTGGTGCAAGGAAAGTTGAGAACCATCTTATTATACAACAAATTCATGATCAATTACTACTCTTGGTAAGAACTATAAACGCCGCAAAAAATAATCAGTATCTTTCAGAAGCAATCGACTTGAACGATGTCAAGGAAATTATAAATAAAGAACGGGCATCAATACCAATAATAAATGTACTAGACTATTCTACAATTCACATAGCAAGATCTAATGAGTTAATTATTGCCATTTATAAATACCCAATTGTAACAAAGCATTGCAAATTTTTTAAGATAACGCCACTCAGCTTTAAACACGGGAAGGTAATCACAGATAAAAGTATAGCACAGTGCGGCATTAACTACGTCAGAACAAAAAAAATTATTTAGGAAAAAATATATGTCAGATCAACAAAACTCAAAACAATTGTACAATACCACTACTTGAGAATAGGAGCACCAAATGTTCAGTAATTCAGGAATATAATGAAAACTTGTTAGAAATAGATGAAGGACTCATATTAATTGATGGAAATCATACGGTTGAAAAAAAAATAAATGACAGGTACATTTCTAGTTTCTTTCACAGACCTAGTTAACATTGATGGAACAACATATAGAAATCTTCATGATAGATTAATTGAGGCTATACATACCAAACACAATGAAAATTTTGAAATAGAGAAAATAATACAATCAGACAAGGAAAATGCATTCACTAACATAGACTCATTACAGAGATTTCTTATACCATATGAAGAACATCCCTTCAGAACAGTTTCTTACTCTTTGCTTATAATAGCAACCACAATAGGTATAATTATATTAGGACTGAAAACATTTAAATATATTATTGCTTATAGACAAACCAAACAAACAGAAGCTTACAACGTCTATTATAAATCAGTTTTAGAAAAAGCTAGGAAAGAGCGGGACGCTCTTGTTTAAGAAGGAGGAGAGTTAAGATGTTGTATCTTATATACAACAACAAAATTATATTATATTTACAAACGTAATTACAAGACATAGACAGACGTACAAAGTCCAGCATTGATCATAATGATAATATAATTGATGGAAAAACCCATGAGGTATAAAAACCATATGCTTGGTAGACAGTAGGTAAGCAATTAGGAATAATAATACCCAAACACATGTGCTAACTGATAACAATATCTACTTTAAAAAAAATACCTAATTAAAAAAAAACACATTTTTGTAACAAAGAATTATTACTAACCGAAGGGTTACTAATACATAAATAAACACTCTTAAAGATAAGAATATGATAAGTACAAGTAGTATAAATAGTCCTTAAGAAACATTTTGTGGCGGAGTAGTTTTAAGAAAATATACCGAATAAAGACGAACGCTTGTCGTTCAAAAAAAAAAAAAAAAGATATTTTTATTTTTTTACTCAAGTTAAGGTGCGAAAACCTTAACTCGCGCGATAGGAAAAGGAATTCTGCTTCCGCAACCCATTCTCTTGTTGAAACACGTATACTGTAAACAACAAATTGTTTCTCTCGCGCTCTTCAAGTTTCTTCTAACAAATTATGAGTAGCAGGAATGGATAACGTATGTATATTGTCTGTTAATGCGTTAGCTAGTTAGTCTGTCAGTTCGGTAGTTTGAAAAAAATTATTTTATAGATATATTTCCAGTTCTAAATAGCGTAGTCAGAATTTTTTCTCCTACACAAACGTATGTTTATGTGTTATATTATTGTAAAATTTGATTGCATATGAAAAGTAATATTGTACAGACTTTTCCAACCCTGTTCAGTTGTTTCGCTGCTTCAAATACATTGTAAATGTGTTTATATAGTGGTGCGTAACACTGAATTAAAGTAATGAGTTCTAGAAATAGTGCAAGTGCTGTTTTGAAAAATTCGTCAATATGGGAAAATAATTTGACTCATTTTGAAAGAAGTACAACTAAAAGACGAGAATTAACATAGATAAAAATTTGAATGAAATGTGCAAAATACCAAAGCAGATGGTTATAATAGGACGGTACAACGCATTGGCAAGAACCGAAAGAAATAGAAAAATAAGGTGTCAGATTATTGCCAAGGAATTGCTTGATTTATGGTCGAAATTAAATTTTCCATGTGTACTTGAATCTTCGATAAAAAGAAAAGCAGAAAAGCTTTTAGATCGTTACTGTAAATTTTTAAAGCGACCTAATGGAAACCCAACAATAGTGTTTGGGGAATTATTTGATGTAACCAATCGAGAAGGCATTTGGCTAAGCATGGATGGTAGAACAAGTACAGTTCAAACAACTACGAAAGGAGATGTTGGATACACAAGCAGCGGAACGTATGGAAGAAAAATATATGGCTACATTAAAAGAAGAAAATTGGTGTATGCATTTTGATGGGAAGAAATATGGTAAAAAAAAGTGCAGGTAGTGGTGTTGACAAACGAGCTTAAAGAAGTCAGGTTGGCGGTCATGTCATAATAGAAAAAGTTTGACAATATTTGAAGGTGCTAATTAAATACAAAATTTTTAAATAGATAACTAACTATGATATTATATTGCAGGCATCAAAAAAATTTTACATAAATTTAAACTGTGGAATTCCATTAAAATGATTATTTGTGATACAACAAATGTAAATACAGAAAAAAAAAATGGAATTGTTTATTTACTGCAGACATCGTTTCAGGAAAAATCCATTTCACCTCCGCAAAATGTTGGTTGTCAACATCAGGTTTTAGATTTGATTCTAAAGCATGTCATGAATGAAATGATTCTTGCAAAATCAACATCACCAAATATTTCGTACGATATTTTTACAGAATTGATTTCCGAATACGAAAATCTTAAACAAAACTTCAAGCAAGGCGATATCCTATTGAAAATATACAGTATCAAGTGGCGTGATGACATGCAGTATTTGTACGAACTAGGACAAGCATTCAAATATTATGAGCAAAATAAGATAAAAGGAAATATATCAAATTCCGCGTATTACCCGCACTCAGTAACGCCCGCTGGAATTCCAGAGCCATTCTGGCACTATTAACTTTTATACTCAAACCCGAACACAGGACAGAACTTTTGCCAATTTGTCAATTTATATGCAGCGCATGGTACGATATATGGTTCTCAGATCAACGTTTTCGCTATAATAACTTTGAAAATTTGGAAACATCTGTAAAGCCCTTCAAAAATGCTCATAAATGTTTACTTAAACACTGGGTGAAGGAAGATTCCGCTATTCTAGATTTAGAACGAACCAATATTTGTGCAGAACGAGCCATTAAAGTAATACAAGAAATCTATACTTATTGTACAACTGAACTTGAACTTTATTGCATCTAATGAAAAAATTAAAAAATGAAACTACCTGCAAGCTATTATTGGGATTTTTATTTTATCTTGAAAATAAAAAAGTAAAAGAGAACTCATAAAAAACAGAATATTTGTACATTAAAAAAATTGTAGGCCTTTTCAATTGAATTGTCTTCTTCTTCCAGTTTAAAACCCACAATTTTTAACCTTGGTCGGTGCAGAATTTTTTTCTAATAAAATGAAAAACTAAAAACGCAGTTCTTATTTTTTTTTTGCCATATCTCATCATGTACGGCTATGCACAATATAAATATGTTACAAAAAAGTCATTCCCCTAATGTACACACGTGTAAAATAAGTACGAAGATTATTTTTTGCTTTGTTTCAGCGTATGTATAAATATACATACGTTAATTTTATCACTTTGCTTCATAAGTTATTTTTTCATGTTAAAAATATAATTTATTGAATTTGAGCTAAAGAGTGGTGAATTTTTATATTAGATTTTTAGTGGTCGATTATAACTTTTCGGTAAAAGCAACAGTCTCGGTTTCCTTTCGGTTGCGCAAATCGAGCTAGTACTGTATATAGTCATATATAAGTACTCGTACCATCCTACTAAACATTACTTTGTAACACTATTATGAGATGTACCCTAATGAATACATCTCATATTCCGTCTAAGAAATGTGTGTGAATTTGCAATGTCAACAAATTCACAGAACAACCTTCAATTACAATTCTAGTAAAAATTCGCATTGCTATGCAGACTCGAGTCTAGTTTTAAGTAGGAGGAAAAAACTAAAAAATGATTCAGATAATAAAGGTGTGTGCAGGTGAAGAGATCAACTAGTTTTCATTTTTCAAACACATAACTGGCGACGAGGAAAACCTAAAATTCAGTGATCAAAATTTAAATTATATATTAAACAAGGATAAAAAAAATAAAAGGATACAAACAAATTTAAAATTATTAAAAATATTTAAATTAATTTACAAAATATTTAAATTACAAAAAAAATGTGACAAAAAATATGTTCTTATAAATTGCATAAAAATCTGAAACTTTTATTGAAAAATAAAACAAAAGAATTGAAAAAAAACAATATATTCAAAAAACACCCTAATGGGCAAAAAAAAAGGGAAAGGAATTCTTTTATTTACACAAAAAAAGAAGACACAACAAAAAACTATAAAAAGATAAAACTTAAAAGCAAACGGAAAAAATAAATCTGTTCTTACAGTGAACTCTTAATAATGCGAACAATATAATGAAGTATCAACCTAACCTAACCTAACCTAACCTAACGTAGCCGCAAGTGTAACTTCGTGCATTGTTGCCTGGTGAATTGCACACAGTCAGTGAAGGTAGAAAAGCCGTAACCAAATAAACTAGCTCCAGATATCCAGACAGGCCTCTCTAATAGTAAGTTAGAAGAAGAATATTTTTTTGTTTAAAGTTAACTAATAAGTAAGCAAATAGAGTTAAAGTCAATAAAATTAATTAAAAATCTCATGTACGGATTTGTATTTTATATTGAATTATAAAGTAAGATCTAGTTAATAGTGCTATTTTAAACAGTCCAATAAAAATTATTACTTAGTTTCTGAAAAACGTACAGATTCGGGCAGTCTTTATAGTGTAGCGAAGTTTAATAAAAAAAACAATGGAAATCAATGTAATACATCAATTTAATCTCGTTTTAAGTTGCATCAGGGAAATTCCGACTACCGATTCCGGTACCGATCCCTGTCAATTACCTGACTTTCTGGCACAGGTAGAAGCCCTGTTGCCATCAATAGAAGTTTTCCAAGAGAACAATAAAGGTATACTTCTAGGATACCTAAAAAACAAATGTACAGGCTCCACAAGCGAAGCACTGCATCGACATGGAACAGTTAATACTTGGGCGGAATTAAAAAGCGTACTGTTAAATAATTTCGGGGAAAAACATACAAGTAGTGAATTAATGGACAGATTGAAAACATGGAGGATGGACTCCACGATTGAAAAATACCACCACGACATTAACAAAATCACAAACCAGCTCCACAATAGACGTTTAACCCTTCCGGAAGAAGGATTTACTACAAGAGAAATAAATAGGATCTCATTGCAGGTATTTAAGGACCATTTACCAGAACCGACGAAGACTATAATATTTGCGCGAGACCCAAAAACACTGCAGGCAGCGTACCAAATTATTCCCGAAGCTAGGCACCAGAATTACACTGCAACTGGTGATAAACAGAAATCGAACACACAGTTCAGGACAAGTTATGGGAATAATAACCCAAATCAAAGTAGAGGTAATAGTACCTCTGTAATAGAAATTACAGGGACAATAACGTTACTTCCTATAACAATAGGCAGTATAATAACGGAAATTTTGAAAATAGCAATCAATCTGGAAATTCTCGTAGGTATAACAATAATCAATCTAGACATTTTTATAATCAATCGGGAAATCTTCGCAGGTATAATAATGAGCAATCTGGAAGTTACAATAATAATCAATCGGGAAATTTTCGCAGATATAACAATAATCAATCTGTAAATTTTTATAATAATAACCAGTCAGGAAATTTTCGTAGGCACGAGAATGAACAATCTGGAAGATATAATATGAGAAACGACACTAGGTCAGGACAGAATAGAAATACTAACAGGACTGAAGGTGTAGTTCCAATGGAAGTTGGCTCTTCTAATATAAATTTTTCAACAGAGGCCCTAAGCAACTTCCCTATATAATTATACAAACCCCAATTAGAAAACTATATTTCATTATTGACAGCGGAGCGGAATTTAGTATTGTAAATAAAGGAGTATGTTCACCGAAATGGAAGACAAAAGTTAATCTATATGCTAAAGCTTTATGAAAAATATTTTTAATGGAATACCTTTGTAGATTCCCACTTTTTAAGGAATTCGAAACTGAAAACTTTTATTGGCAATTTTCGGAATGTAAATTGGATAATGGTTATGATGGTTTAATAGGTAACAATATCTTACAAAAATTATGCACTATAATAATTGATTACCCAAATCGGCGGTTGATCACTAGGAACGCGACATTGCCGTTATACATGGGTAACCACGAAGAATTATATTATAACATTTCATACAAAGAAAATTTTATTGACGTAGGAAACAACGAAATAGCTAAGGACAACTTTCTTACCTTTATTGGAACTAGTCACTTGAATGAGCAAGAGATAGCTAAATTAAGACCAACCTTGCTAAAATACAAGGAAGTATTTTGCCAATCAAAAGAAAAGCTACCATTTACGAATGACATTAAACATAGAATTAATACTAAACACGACATTCCAATATATTCTAAAACGTACCGTTACCCAGAAGTTCATAGAGCAGAGGTTGATCGACAAATCCAAGAAATGCTTAAAGATGGTATTATCAGGGAATCAAATAGTCCATACAATAGCTCGATTTGGGTCGTACCCAAAAAGATAGGTTTTGACAATGTACAAAAATGGAGAATAGTCATTGACTATAGAAAACTAAACGACATCACAATAGAAGATCGTTTTCTTATACATAATATAGAAGACATTTTTGACAAGCTGGGAAATTGTCAATATTTCTCAACAATCGATTTGGCAAAAGGTTTCCACCAGATTGAAATGCATCCTAATGACATCCATAAAACAGCCTTTTCGACCACCAGTGGTCATTACGAGTTTTTGAGAATGCCGTTTGGACTTCGGAATGCATCCGCCACATTTCAACGTCTCATTAATGGTATACTAAGAGAATTTATTGGGAAAATATGCCTAGTCTATTTAGACGATATTTTGGTCTTTTCTACGAGTATAGAAGAACATATGTAATCGTTAGAAAAGGTCCTAAAATGTTTAAAGAATGCTAACCTTAGAATTTAACCGGATAAGTGTAAATTCTTATCCAGGGAAACAGAGTTCTTAGGTCACATAATTACCCCAGATGGAATTAAAGCTAATCAAAAAAAAAAAAAAATCGAAGCCATTAACGACATTCAACTACCTAAAACTCAAAAGCAGATTAAATCATTTCTGGGAATAACTGGGTACTATCGGAGATTTATCAAACACTATTCTAAAATAGCTCATCATATTATAAAATACTTAAAAAAGAATTCCAAAATAAATATAAACGATCCAGAATACGTAGAATCGTTTAATAAACTCAAGACATTGTTAAAAAATGGCCCCATACTTGCTCACCCAGATTTTCAAAAACATTTCACATTAAAGACCGATGCAAGCAATTTCGCACTAGGTGCTGTGCTTACGCAAAATAATAAGCCCATTGCTTATGCAAGTCGCTCCCTGAACGGTCACGAGCAACGATATAGTACAATTGAAAAAGAACTCCTTGCAATGGTTTGGGCCCGTACTTAATGGCCGTAGGCTTACAACAAGAACTGACCACAGACCACTAGTTTGGCTAAATAATATGAAGGAACCAAATTCGAAATTACAACGGTGGAAGATAAAATTAAATGAGTTTGCCTTTATAGTAGAGTATATAAAAGGCAAAGAAAATATAGTGGCAGACAGTTTAAGCAGAATGATATATGACTTTAAGAGAAATACGACGCCGAGCGAAACGGTTTCGGAGTCAACAATTTTTATTAACCTTAATGAATTGCTTAACTCTGATGAGGCCAACGATAGTAATGATATAGAAACGATTCACAGTGCAGATACTGATGATACAAATTTTATATCAATTACGGAAAAACCCCTTAATTTGTTTAAGAATCAGATCATTCTAGATTACGCAACTAGGGAATCTAGGAAATTAAAAATAATTCATTAAAACAAAATAAGAAACTTGATAATGGTAACAGAAGAAACCGACATAAAGGATACAATGCGGGAGTGTCTCCCAGAAAAGGGACTTGTTGTAATTGTTTGTGCGAATGACAGACTTTTTTTGAAATTTCAAGATTATTATAGAATGTTTTTTGCAAATAACAGGAATCTAAGAATTTTAAGGGTTAGAAGACATTACGGACAAGGAAATTATACTTAAAAGGATTCAAACTGAACACCTTAAGAACGATCATCGCGGAATAAATGAAGTATTCAATCATTTAAAGAAAACATGCTATTACCCCAATTTGCAAAACGAAATTCAAAAATATATCAACAATTGTGAAATATGCAACACAGCAAAATTTGACAGGCATCCTATTAAACATGCGTTTAATGTGACAGACAGCCCTGAAAAACAAAACGATATAGTGCACATAGACTTGTGGTATCCCCAAAGAAACGAAATGTACCTTACAACCATAGACAAACTTACAAAATATGCTACAGCTGAAAAATTAAAAGACAGAACTTTGATCTTTGATAGATGGATTGAATAAACGATTTCAATACCTGGGTAAACCAAGGCTAATCGTGATGGACAATGAATTTAACACACTAAATATTAAACAATTTATTAGAGAGAACGGAATAGATTTTCACATGACCACTGCGTACCTAAAAACTGGGAACTCGGACGTTGAGAGACTACACTCGACACTCAATGAGCACATACGCACATTAGTAACCTCAATTTCAGAAACAAATATGTAAAAAATTACAGAGTCAGCAAGGCACAACCTATGTATAAAAAAGTAAATAATTATAGGGTAGAAAGTAATTACTTAGTATCTGATAATAATAAATTTAAGAGAATGTATAAAACACAGGTTAAACGTAAATACCAATTTCAGGAAAACCATGATGAAAATCACTTTCCTGGCATTGTTGGTGGTGATGGCACAAGCACTTCTTCGAGTCAACAAAATTGAAGAAAACCTTGGTTTTACAGTGGTTCAAATAAGAAAGATTGAAATGCCTAATACAACAATAACGGTGCTACACGTAATACGACCTTTGGAAATTTTGGACATAATAAGACAAATAGAAACGAACATCGAAGAGATAGACGTAGATAATAAGAGTATTTTAAAGAAGGAAATTAGGATTATTAGGGAAAAGGTTAGGTCCATCATGCCTTTTCAACTCAATAGGTCAAAAAGGGGTTTACTAAACGGAGTTGGAAACGTATACAAATGGCTTTTCGGACACATTTCGACGAAGAAATTCAAACAATTAGAAAAGCAGTAGAAAGCGATAGAGACAAAATAAATCAAACATTTGAAGAAGTGAAAAAACGGAACAATGAAATAGTGAGGAGACTTTTGTACATGGACCAGATACTTAAATTAAAAAGCCTAGAGAGTAAAATTACTCAAATTCAGGCAAATATAGCATCAGCTAGACATAACATTATTCAGCCGGACGTACTAACACCGGAAGAAATAGAAAACTTTAATATCGACTATTTCAGGCTTAAACTTATTAAAATGGGCGTGATGAACTACATTAATAACTCACTGATTATTGCGATAAAATTTCCAACTGATTTTCTTGTAACAGATTTAAAGTTAATCACCCCCTTACCAAATGACAGATATCTAGAAATTGACGACAATAGTGGATTGATAGTTACTATTAAAAATAAAACTTACACTTACGAAGGAAACGCACATCTAAATGAAGTAGAAGTAAGCAAAAATTGTATTATAAAAAACCGCTGTAAATTAAGATATACTAATATAACTAGTGTCGAAATTATCCACGAAGATTTAATTTTAGTTAAAAATGCTAACAGTACAGTGATAACACAGAATTGTGATAACAGGAATATCGTTATAAATAAAAATCATTTAATAAATTTTTATAATTGTGAATTGAAAATATTAAACATAACATAAAGATTACTGTAGACGAAAAATTTATCTATCCAAATAATGATTTTACAACAATAGTTTTTGAAGAAGAAGTAAATTTTGAGAAAATCAAATTAAATCAATTTGAGAATATTAAAAAAATCGAAGAATTAGTGTATCATAAGAATGTGTCCTATGGTATAAACATAATGTTAGTCGTGTTAATATTAAGTCTAATTGTATTATTTTTGGTTTATAAAAGTTACTGTAAAAGAAATAAAAATGCAAATTTAAATATCGAATTAAATACTACCGAACCTAAACCCGGTAGAGCTATATGGACCAAATAAATTGAGTATTGACTATTTAATGTTTAAGTATTTTTTTTTAATTTAAAAAATAAATCATTGTAAAGAATTGTAATTAAAGAAGAAATGCATTTCAGCAGGGACTGCTGAAACTGAGGGTGGAGGAGTCATATATAAGTACTCGTACCACCCTACTAAACATTACTTTGTAACACTATTATGAGATGCCCCTAATGAATACATCTCATATTCCGTCTAAGAAATGTGTGTGAATTTGCAATGTCAACAAATTCACACAACAACCTCCAATTACAATTCTAGTAAAAATCCGCATTGCTATGCAGACTCGAGTCTAGTTTTAAGTAGGAGGAAAAAACTAAAAAATGATTCAGATAATAAAGGTGTGTGCAGGTGAAGAGATCAACTGGTTTTCATTTTTCAAACACATAACTATATACATACATACATACATACATACATATATATATATATATATATATATATATATATATATATATATATATGTATATATATGTAGATTTTGTTTTTCATTGTGCCTTTTTTATATGCTTTTATTCTTTGCCAACGGCAGACTAATTGTAAGAAGGTGGAAAAACAAAACAGATTTATATCGAATAAAATTTGTTTGTTGTGTTTTCTTGAATTTCATGGTTTTGCTTCTGTAATTCTCAATTAATTTTTGGGAGTTTATGCATAAACTGAGAGGTTTTGCTATTTTGGAATTAGGTTAAAGATGATTTGATTTAAGAGCCAGCGTTGTCAACTTTGGAATTTTGAAAAGCACTAAAGCTGGACAAAAACGCGTAATTTTTGACAAAAAGCACTATATAAATATTTTTTCATTTTAATTGCATATTTTTAAAATATGATTTTATTTAATTTTTTTTATTTCACACATTTATTAACAAAAAATTTATAAAATAAGAGATAATTTATTTTATATTATATAGTTATTTTGCTGTTAAATAACATTTTTTGCTTTAAAGAGAAAAGTATATATCTTTATTATAAAAATATTTGAAATGAAAATTTACTATAAAATCAATGCTTAAGATATTTGGACGTCCGCCATACTGTTTTTGATATAATTTTATTATGTTTTATCTTTCCTTCTCAAAAATCGCTTTCATTTGTTACCTATATCAGGGGGGTGGATAAAAAGGAGTGGCCGACATCTTTGGGGTATCCGCCATTTTGGTATCCTATGTCCGTCTCCTGGTTCTAAGCTACATTCCCACCAATTTGCAACCCAATCGGTTCAGTTGTTCTTAAGCTATAAATAGTGTAACTAACACGACTTTCTTTTATATATATAAACATTTTATTTTTCAATATTTCATCACTCCTTTGTGTGACTTCTTCAGGAAATTAACTATTTAAAAATATGTAATTAATTTCCCTGAAGAAGTCACACAAAGGAGTGACGATATATTGTAAAATAAAATATTTTAAATAAAAATAAAGAGACCTTCATAAATAATAGAGTACAATAATAATTATAAAAAGGTCAAAAAAATCGGAAGAATTTTATATAATTTTTTACTAATTTTAATAATTCATATATTACACTAAAAAAACTCAACATACTGCAAATATCGCCATAGAAAATGCAATAAATGTTACATTGTTTTTTATTCTCCTGTAAACTTTTAACGTGATGCACTTTCTCTGCGATATTTTATTTCTTTTAAGGTAACAAAAGTAAAATAACGTTTAAAATAACAAAATATATTCATATAATAACGGATGAATTTCAGTTTGTATTTGTAAAAGGTCAATATCAAAGTCCGTGATTTCTTCATCACTGTCATCCGCCCATAATACCGTTTTTATTTCATATTCCGACGTTTTATAAACCATGTTTGTATTAATCAGCCCAATTATGAAATTCCGCAGGGAATTTTTTCCCTTCCCAATCGTTTATTCCCGGGAAAAAATTCCTCCTATTCTATAAAATGTAGGAATATGAAAATAAGGGAGAAAGAAAAAACAAGGGAGATAGAGTCAGCCGTTTTCTGTTTACATTTTGTTTTATAGTAACGAAAAAGTTGATTAATAAATTAAATAAGTTATTTACTGTTTTGTATCAAATTAAATTAAAACAATTAAAATGTTTAGTGTGGCTTTTCATTTGCTTGCGGAAGAACTAAGTGATGATGAACGGTGGAAAAATTGTGATCAAAGGGTTGCACGGAGAGATATGCGTGATGCTTCTAATCCGCTGGAGTTACCACAGTCATTGTAAGTACAAACTTAACTACTTTATTTTGTATTAACGCTGTTCTTGGTTTAGGTTTCAAAAATATTACCGGATAAACAAAGATGCTTTTGTTTACCTTTTAGATGTACTCACTTCACACTCGCAACCGGTAAAAAAATGTATCTGCTGTTAATTGCATTACAAAGCTAAGTGCCTGTTTGCGTTTCTTCGCAGAAGGCGGATACCAGACTGGTATTGGGAAGGACATAGACGTTTCTTTGGCCCAACCAACATTCTGTAAAGTGCTTGTGGAAGTTGTTGGCATACTTGAAGCACAACTTTGTCCAATGTGGATAAGAATGCCTACAACAATGGAGGAAAAACGAAAAATAGCACTAGAATTTTATAGAAAGCATAATATGCCAGGAGTTATCGGGTGTGTGGATGGTACGCACATAAATATCATAGCTCCATTCAAAAACAAACACCTCTATTATAATAGGAAAGGGAACTATAGTTTGAATACTATGCTAGTAAGTGATCTAATAATAGCTTATGATAGTGGAAATAAATTCTTAATTTAAATTTTTAGATTTGCGATCACGACCTTAGAATTAGGTATTTTGATGCAACACACCCTGGAGCTTGCCATGATTCCTTCATTTGGACTACCAGTGATGTTAGGACTCATTTGGAACGGGAATACTTGAGAAGTGGAACCAACTTTTGGCTCTTAGGTAAAGTTTTGTTTTAAGTTTGAAGTAACCTTTCACAATTTTATCTTTTATTATAGGTGATGCTGGCTATCCTTTGGAGCCATGGCTTTTAACACCTCATCGTGTCCCAGAGGATGGTTCCAGAGAAATGCGATTCAATGAAGTGCATTCAAAGTCGCGTAATATTATTGAACGAACAAACGGAGTGCTAAAAAACAGATGGCGATGTCTTCTTGGTGCAAGAGAGCTTCATTACAGTCCTGAGAAAGCTGTAAAAATTACAAATGTGTGCAGCGCTCTTCACAATTTATGTTAGCACTACAAAGTGAGCGAAGAACTCTATGATTGCGTCAGTTCTATGGAAACACCGGAAGAAATAAGTTTACCAATATCAACGCAGTACTTGACCACAGCTCAGTCAATTAGAGCTAATATTGGCAATGCCCTTTAAAAGAAACACTCTAAATATTTAGAAAATATTTATTTAGCTCTATGTAAAACCGAAGGCCTCTTCTTCGAAGGATATTAAAAATAAATAACTATTCAAAAATAAAAAATAGTGTAATGCGTTTGTTAGTATTTTGGTTTAATTGTTGTTGGCAATAAAATCTAATTGATATCGGTTTTTTTGTGTTTGTATTCCACCTCCTTAACCCTCATTTTTTCCATGAAAGAGTGGTGGCGCCGCATTTCGTCAAGCTCTTCACTTTTCAATTTTTCCATCGTCTGAAAATGTTTTTTTTTAATTTCATAGATGCTGTCAAGTGCTCTGTATAGTTTTTTAAAGCTTTGTTTTTGTTCCTCCATTTCAACTACAGCCTCCTAAACAGTATCCACTAAATCCTTTTGCACAGCAAGTTCCTTCAGCAGGATATCAGACGAAGATTTATACTTTGTGCCTTCGTTTTCTGGACAGAATTTGGAGCTTTAATGTCGATAGATAACGCTGCATCAACAGGTGGACATTTTACAGCTTCAGTCTTATATTTCAAAGATGATTTAGGTGTTTCAATTAACATGGGCTCCACCGCAACGGCAATGATTTCGCTAAGATCATCTTCAAGCATTGACACATCCATAATAGGCGATGTTTCTGGAAGTTTGCTGATATTTTTGGACGATTCCAGTCCGAAACGATTAGAAGATACACCTTCAACTGAGGTTTTCATTCCAATCAAATCAAATATAATTTGTTCTGTTGGCGAAAACTGGTACTCTCGATTTGACCCTCCTCCTGTGGCCTTCTGATTCTGCAAATTTTGAGCTGCTTTTTGCCGCACATATTTTTTTTGGTCGTTCCAAACCTGCAAAATATGTATGTAATTATATTGAACTGCTAATTTTTATTTGGTCAAGTACAGTTACCTTCTTCCATTCCGTACTATTTTTAGTTGGTGGACCCAGTGAATTTAATTCATCTTCAACTCGACGCCAGAATTGTAGAACCAACTGCTTGTGTCCCTTAAAAAAACCACGAGCGATTTCGGGACTCTGCTCCAATAAGGACAATAAATGCTGTAGTTGCAATTTGTTTGTACTTTTTGACCTAAAATATTTATATATTTTATTTAAATTTAATTTGCTTATATTTTTTCATTAAAACTTACATTTTTACATTAGCTCCCTATAAAATTTATGGGGGAAAAACTTAAATAAACTGTTAACAATTTTTCCCTTTTTTTAATTTTCGTAATACCTACTTTTCTCCCAGAGTAATTTTTCCTTTTTTGGGAAGTGTTTAGAATAAGAGGAATAAAAAAGGGAAAAAATTCTTGCGGAATATTTTTTCATAATAGGAGGAATAAAAAAAGGGAGAAATTTCCCGGGGAATTGTTGTTCATAATTGGGCTGATTGTGAATTCTCAGATGGTTTTCGGAATACTCATTAGAGTATCCAATCGATTAATCGACGAATTTTTTTCGAATAATTTTTCGATTAAGAAAAAATAGCAAATTTGGATTAACGAATAATCGATCAATTTAAACCGATTAATCGATCAATCGATTTAAATTATTTTTAAATAAATTCTTTCTTTATATAAATGTAATACCACTTTAATTGATTTTAAAAAATTCGTCCGTTAAAATTGTATTTCAAATAGACATGTTTAGTGATCACTGCTGCACACATTTTAATTACACTTGTTTTTATATATATATATATATATATATATATATATATATATAAATAGATATATATATATATATATATATATATATATATATATATATATATGTATATATATATATATATATATATATATATATATATATATATATATATATAGTCAAAGCTCGGTATAACGAATGATATGTCAGACCTATTCGTTATAGTGAAAAATTCGTTATATAGCGAAGATTTTTTTATTCATAACTTATTTCATTTTATTTGATTTTTAATGGTAATACTTTATTTAAAAGCATTTAGTGTTAATAAAATAGGTTTATTCAATTTAATAATTAAACAGACATGAACAAATTATTTAGAGATGTTTGTTTCTGACTGATTTGCAAATTTTTTTGAATAGCTTCTTCTTGTATTTCTCTTAATACTAACGACTTCGAAAAATTAATATTATATTGTTGACTCCATGGGATGCACTTTTCCAAACATTTAATAACCTCAGCATGTTTAATTCTGGTTTCATTATTGGGCAATGGGCTTACAATTACATGCTCTTCATTTCCATCGTCGTCTTCGTCCGACATAAAATTATCGGTTTGGTTCCAAACATTTAAATCTTCGGTATTAAAAGAGATCTGCAGAAGTAAAATATATGTATGTACATAAATAACGATATATAAAATAAAGAAATACATTTTTTACATTTGGAAAAACTGTGCTCAACAGTCTAACACCCCGTCTAATAGAAACAATTTCATCTCCTTCCACAATTCTGGACAAAGGAATTTCATCTTCCTTATCAAACTCTGAATATCTGCCAATTAATATTTTGTTCCAGCATTTTGCCAACGTATCCTGTTTGACGCAGATCCAGGCGAGACCAATCATACACGACGCATCATAAAGATTTAGGTTTTCATTTTAGGAAATTAACGACGTCTTCTGATTCAGATTTTACAACTTTAGAAAGCAGACTGTTTCTATAGCGCAATTTTACTAGCCGAATTGCGTTTTGGTTCATTGGCTGGATGAGAGGGGTAACGTTAGGTGACATAAACATTGTCCATATTTTTCCGCCGTCTGTAAGCTTAGCAATGTCTTCTGCAGGAGGGTGACTTGGAGCATTGTCGAGAATCAGCAATGCTTTCAACGGCAAATGATTAGATTTTAAAAACGATTCAACCTAAAAAAAGTAAAAGATAATAGTTCATCTTCATCAAATGTTACAAATATTCTTACTTCGGGAACGAACATTTCAAAAAACCAAATTTTGAAAGTTCCACAATTCATCCACGCATTTTTTGTATGTAGATAGCTAATAGGCAAAATTTTGTTTCGAAATAACCGTGTTTTTTGCCTTTCCAATAAGAAGAGGAGTCACCTTCTTTTTACCCGATGCATTTTCGCTGAAAAGAGCAGTTATGCTCTCTTTTGATATTTTCCTCCCCGGAGCAGTTGCTTCTCCAGCATGAACAAATGTTTTGTCTGGGAGCATCTTCCAACACAAACTTGTTTCGTCCGTATTAAAAATAGAGTCATATGTTAATCCCTCTTCTATTATAATTTTCCGCAACTTACTTTTAAATGGCTCTACTAAGTCAGCACTTGATGATAGCTTTTCACCAGACTCTTTTAAAAGTCGTATTCCATATCGTTTCTTAAATCTGCCTAACCATTCATCACTTGCATTAAATCCGCCGGAATGTAATATGTCATGTAGTTCTAGAGCCTTTACTTTTAATCCTACTCCATTTACCGGAATAAATATTTTTCGCTGTTTTAGGAACCATTCGTACAACTTGTCCTCCATATCGGGGTATTACCCTTTTCAACGAGATCGTTGGTTTTTCGAACCGTTGTTAGTATTTTCCAAATTTAAAACAATTTTTCATTCCATGTTCTTTAATGCGCAAATGGAAGATTTTGATATTCCATATTTATTAGAAATTGCTGACAAGGATATACCTCTTTTCCACTCTACTAAAATTTTAATTTTTTCACTTAAAGAAATTCTTTTTCTATTGCCCATATTTCTTTGCACTGCCAAACTCAACTAAAACCCATTTAAAAATAAACCTCAATTCATACGCATGATCACATGTGTGAGAAAGATGAGATGATCACATGTATGAGTACTAGAGTATCCAATTAATCGGGTTTAGGTTTTGTTCGATTAAAAAATTAATCGATTTTGGGATTTTAATTTGCTCGATTAATCGATTAAGGTTTTTAAATTGCTCGAATAATTCGATTAATCGAATAAGTCGAATAACTCGAATAATTTCTGTATATCTGTATACCTTACTTGAAAAATAAACAAATTTAATGTAGGCGGTAAATTTTATTAATAAAAAACATAAAAATAATATTAAAACATAAAAACAAACGTAAAATAATAATTCATGTGAATTCAAAAACGTTTAATAAAAATAATAATTAATTAGGTACATACAAAATGAGATCTTTTTTATTTTAAAAGTTTTTAGTCACATCTTCTAAAATAATCTTTTAAAAATAATATGCAATTAAGATGTTTGGCTTTTAGTCGATTTTTTTGTTTCGTTTTAATGAAGCTTGACTTTGAAAACACCCTTTCACTTAAAGTAGATGTTGGTGAAACTGAAAGAATTGCATTGAAAAGTTTTTCTAGATTTTCTGATCTTTTTTTTGTTTTATCTAGATACAAAAAATCATCAATTATAGTACAGTTTACATTCGATTTTTTTAAATTTTTAATACTTTTTATAGTATCGTTCAATTCCAGTAAAAGATTATTTTCATTGATATCAATTATTTCCTCTTCTTCTTCCAATACAATATCATCATCTGATACATTTTGACTAGCTTCAGTGTGAAATAACCGATCATACAATTTCGAGGCAAAGTCTTTTGTTTTCGTTTTGGAGCTATATTTTAAAAAGTTATCATTTATGGGGAATGTTCCCGAGTTAAGGTATAAAACAAGTGTGTTAAGTACTTTTATTCGTCTATCATTTATTCTAGACTTAAGGTGGGCAGTCAAATCCTTTGAAAACGAATTATTTGCCTTGTCTAAATTGTTAATTAAAAATTTTATAATACCTTCCAATTCAATTAATGTTGCAGAATCTTTGCTGAGCTCTTTAATAGCCACATCAAGTGGTCGTAAGGTATTACTCAATGCTGATACTATTTTTATTTCTTTGTCTGTAAAAACTGGCATACCAAAATCTGATAATGCATGATTTACACATTTATAAATCCGAAGAAAATTTTGAATCATGTTAGATAACGACGACCAACGATGTTTTACGTCATGTGTTAGTCGAATTTCCTTTTTTTCTTGAAGAACGACGTAAGTTTGTAATTTTTGCTGTTTTTCGTTCGACTTATTGAAATTTTTGCAGCATTTACGTACGCGATTAACAACATCTTTTATTTCTACTTTCAGGTCAAATTGATCGTCTATGTCAATTTCATTTTCATATATATCAATATTACCGCTTTCATCTGCACTTTCCTCTTCACTTTCTTCATAATTTTCCTCTTCACTTTCATCATAATTTTCCTCTTCATTTTCATCTGGCATTATTTTAGTGATTTTTGCATAAAGAGTGTCAACAACAGACAAATGAATGGCATGGTTTAAACAAAGTTGTGATTCTGCATCTATATCATTTCCATATTTTTTCATTGCGGCGGCCCCGTCATGTGTAGACCCAACTATATGCTTTTGGAAGTTTATTCCAAATTCTTCAAGCTTTCTGTTTATTAAACAATAAATATTTGCAGCGGTTCCTCTTGTTTTAATTTCTTCTAGGCCCAAATTAAATACTTTGAAAGACTTTGTTTTTGAATTATAAGTTCTTAATGTTACGTTTACATATTTTGTGTAAGAGATGTCGGACCACTCGTCTACAGTGATCGAAAATCGTCCATTTCCATTTCCATTTCGGATTTCTGTAATTTCTAAAATAAGTGCGTGTTTCTTTGTAGCATAGAATTTATCTATTATATTCCATATTGTGGATTCACTTAAAGGCATTTTTAAACCTTTTAAGCTTACAACTGACGAGATCACTTTTGACTTTTTTAAAGAACGCACTGACATACCATCTTCTGCAATGCATCTACAAATTATTTCTTCTAGAGAAGATTGTGTGTCTCTTTTTATATATTTAGTTATAGGACCAGTGGTGACTTTAGCGGATGTTGTTGGTTCCTCATCTATAGTAGTGTTATGCACTTGGCGCAAATGGTAAATAAGCGTAGAAGTGGAGGAACATACACGTTTATAAACTTTGGGACATTTATTGCATTTTGCATTCTTTCCATCTTTTGTAAAATGTTGCCAAACCAAACTCATTCTAAAAGAAAAAACTATTTTTATTTACACTATTTTTGTTACACTATTATATTAAATACTTACGTTTAATTATCTGTTTCATTTTGACGATATGTTTTCTTTAACAAATGTTTAAATTAAATTAATTTTTCTTCATATAAATTCTCACTTTGCTACAAATGAATGTGTGTCATGAAAGTAAAACATAAACTTATAGGTAAACAAAACAAAAACAGCTGATCGAAAAAAGGAGAAAAATTTGTTCGAAAACAAGTGTAATTAAAATGTGTGCAGCAGTGATCACTAAACATGTCTATTTGAAATACAATTTTAACGGACGAATTTTTTAAAATTAATTAAAGTGGTATTACATTTATATAAAGAAAGAATTTATTTAAAAATAATTTAAATCGATTGATCGATTAATCGGTTTAAATTGATCGATTATTCGTTAATCCAAATTTGCTATTTTTTCTTAATCGAAAAATTATTCGAAAAAAATTCGTCGATTAATCGAACAACGATTAATCGATTGGATACTCTAATGAGTACACATAGAAAAAATAACGGTAGTAAAACCAATAATCTTGTTTTTTGACTTTGTTTATTTTTAATACATACATAAAAAAATTTTTGCATTCATATATTCAAACATTCGTTATATTAGCGAATAATAAAAATATTCGTTATATAAGGTAGTCAATATTAATATATTTCCCATTTGTTATACCTATCGCGAATTCGTTAAAGTGAGTATTTGTTATACCGAACTTTGACTGTATATACATACATATATATATATATATATATATATATATATATATTATATACATATTTATATATATATATATATATATATATATATATATATATATATATATATATATATATTATATACATATTTATATATATATATATATATATATATATATATATATATATATATATATATATATGTGTATATACCGAGCTTTATATATATATATATACAGGGCTGTGGAGTCGGAGTCGAAGAGTCGGAGTTGCACTGTTTTTGCAGGAGTCGGAGTCGCTAAAAAAAGACGCGACTCCGACTCCGACAAAGAATTTTTTAAATATTTTTCATAATAAAAATTCTGCGAATTTTCGCGAAAAAAAGTTGTTTGTTTTTTACAAATTAATGCTGAATTGTTTGGTAAAATAGTGCTCATTAAAGGAAAAATTTCAAACAATCGTTAGTGCACCGATTTTGATCCATAATTGCATTTTTAATACATATTAATATTTATTCACAAAAACTCCTTTTTTTCCACAAAAAAATAAAAATTTTGCAAAAAATTGCAAAATATTATAGGTTGATTATATTTTATGAGAAAGTTTTTAAATTTGCTTAAAACGGCAAAAAAAAAATCAATGAAAAATATGTTTTTGTGAAAATTCTTTTTTAAAAATGCAATTATGATTCAAAATCGGTGCACTAAAATTTGTTTGTAAATTTTCTTTTAATGACCACTATTTTACCAAACAATACAGACATATTTTGTAAAAAACAAACAACTTTTGATTCAGCTTTATTTTGTTATATATATTTTTATGTTTTTTCGCGAAATCCCAAACTTCAATCGCGTTTAGAGGTCCATAAGTACCCTCAAAAAAAGTTGTTAAACATTTATTGATTCAATTATCGGGATACCCTAAGGTCCATATACATTTAGCATTGGAGTTGAAGTCGGAGTCGGAGTCGTACTTTAAAAATTTCGGCGGCTGGAGTCGGAGTCGCAACTATTTTTTCACGACTCCACAGCCCTGTATATATATATATATATATATATATATATAATACACATATATATATATATATATATATATATATATACATATATATATATACATATATATATATATATATATATATATACATATATATATATATATATATATATATATATATATATATACATATATATATATATATATATATATAATACACACACACACATATATATATATATATATATATATATATATATATATACACACATATATATATATGTATATATATATACACACATATATATCTCTTACACACAGACACACACATATATATATATATATATATATATATATATATATATTTATATATATATATATATATATATATATATATATATATATGTGTGTGTCTGTGTGTAAGAGAACATTTGTACGGATATTTGCGTTTTTTCCATTATGATTTCACCAAGACCTATCTGTAGACTAAATATCAGTTCTCTACCTGTAGTGGAGATACCCAATAATACTCACGGGCCAGTTAGTTTCGTAAAACAGAATCATTTAGATGAGAACCAATATAAAAATATTACAATGACGCCAAAGTTGTTCCCCAATCAAGAGCATTTTTATAACTATTGGAAAGTTTTTAAATAAAAATAAAAAGAGCCTCTATATATTAATTTGTATACCCTCCAAAGAAGTATATGGAGGGCAAGCGCGGATCCAGGGGGGGGGGATCATGGGTGTCATGACCCCCCGTGGGCTAGCTCAGTACTGCTATCTATTTATTCTAAACTCATGATAAATAAAATAAATACATATGTATATAAAAAAAATATTTTTTTAAATAAATATTGTTTTGATGATGACTAAAAAAAAGTTTTGCTCTGCAACAAGTATTTTTATCATGAATAAAATACAAAAAGCAAAAATTAGCCCGTATGAACGAGTATTCATGTACAACAAAAGCAAAATTATGTATATACATACATATGTACATAGATAAGTGTTTGCTTGCTGTGTATTAAAATAACTTTTGTATTAAACTAAGTCCCCTTTCATACACATCAGGTATACTTACGGTGACCATATTTTTCAACCCCAAAAAGAGGACATTTAGAAATGTAATAAAAATTTATTTTACTATATATAGTCAATTGCATATATTCTAGGCATGGTCGACTTACTTACATATACTATGAATGTTTTTTAAACAAAATATGCCCAGAGTTTAATATATGTCCAGAAATATTACAGTCATTTGAGAAAAAGATTATGATGATAATAATTTCTATTGTATAGTTGATTTTGACTCTTATTGTATTTAAAAAATAAAACTTTTAATTTTGGAGTTTTAACAAGAAAGTATTAATAATAAAAAAAGGACAATAAATGACATTTCAATTAAAAAAGGACACTTTAATATTTGTTTATCTAGGAGGACATCATGTAAAAAAAGAGGACTGTCTTCTTAAAAAAATGACGAATGGTCACCGTAGGTATACTTGATCAGTTATTCTTAAATTTTCTTTCGAACCTGCATTTACTTTCACACACGAAACGTCATGTCAAGTTTTTCTTCACTGTTGAACATTCATTTAATATATTACGGATGATAAAACAAAAGAAAATATAAAAACTGACTAGTACCGTCAAGTCTGTACCCCTTTTCACGCTCTTCACCGCTCTCTTCTAAAAGATCAAGACTTGACGAGTCAAACCTGATGTGTGTGAAAGGGTTCTAACTCCTCTGCTTTGATTTTAATTAACGTCAACCACGGATGGAAAACATGATATAATTGTACTTTTTTTTGGTACAATTAGACTTTGTTGGTACCGTGGTACTACCACGACTAATTTGGTACAATTTAAATATCTCAATCAAAAGCTTACACCTAGTTCATAAAAACGTTTTATGCTTGAAAATGTTTGTTAATTTCTCAGTGAATCAGTTAATAAACATAAAATATTTTTGTGAATTATACGGTTACATAATCAAAGATTTTGTGTCAACTTTTTATTACATACAGTATTCCAGTCAGCACTTCATGAAATTTTCGAAGCGTTTCTTACTCCTCTGCTTGTTCTATATATTTATTTTGTCGTTTCTTTTTGAAAATGATTGTTATTTCGAGAGAAAACGGTTCTTTAGACCCGAATCTTTCAAAATAGTGTCTTATGTCCCATATTTCTGCTAAATTATGGCTCATTTAAGTAACGGACTTTCAACTGTTTGCTTTAATTTTTCGCAACAGAAACATTTTTCATCGTTAGGCTGCCTTATATTTGATTAAAAAAAATCACGTTGAAAAAGGGTATAATAATTGATTTGCTTAAATTTTAAACTACCAGAAAATTTATTATCTTAAATTGTATGACTTTTGGAATAAAATTTAATCAACTGATTCCTAGACTTTTATGTATATAATATATTTTTGTTGTATACTTGTGTAGAGAAGTTTTTGAATTTCTATTTATAGAAATATAAAAAATATAAAAAAATGGTACCGTCATGGTATGAAAAGTACATTTTATTTATTTAATTGGTACAAAATCAAAATCGCCCTTTTCCATCCCTGAAGTCAGCTCTTGTTTGCATAAACACTTGAATAAAACATGTTCGATTACCAGACGGACAATTAAGCAAACGATGAGTTCGCCGATATGATACTGTTTTCTTTCAACAATCTCTTTTGCTGCGTTGTCAAAAGAGAATAAAAACTTTCATGTATGATGTCAGTAAAAGATGTTCGATCTCGAGTCGTCTCACACATACTTGTATGAAGCGTTCATCACTACTTTGTATGGTTCTATTAGAAACATAAAAAAATTATTTATGTACATATACATATATGAAATGTGCACAAGTTCACTTGTTTATTGTGCGGATCAGTTAAATTTTAAAATACAGTCGAATGCGCTTTAGCGCAACACGCCTTATTGAAAAAATTCGGATTACTGATAGCGATACAATTCCCCACACTGATTTTAAACGCAGCTAGTCTTATTCACTTTAAAGCGAAACATCGTTTTATTGAAAATAACGTATTACTGAAAACCATAAGCTAGCCCACAACTATGTTTTGTATGAAACTTACTTCGCTTTAGTGAAAAATAAACAATAACAAATTTAATTATTAAAAATCGATTGCATAACTTAGGGCTGAAAAAATTGTGCATGTTTTGTTAAATGGAAAAATGTATTTGTCCTTTTCGCTCTTACGAACTTTATTGTACTTTTTTATTATATTGTCAATGCAAGTGGCTAGACATTTTCGAGGAATTCGTGAAAAATTTCAACAGCAAAATGAATAATTCTATAAATAATTTTTTTAAATAAAATATTTACGTTAAATTGACGTAAAGAAAATATACAGATTTGATATAACAAATATTGTTTTACTGATTTTAAGCAGTACGCTTAACTGTAAAAATTTTTAGTAATCCGAACTACGTTTTAGAGAAAAAATCCTTTAACTGAAAATATATTTGGTTTTGGTTATTTCCACTAAAGCGGAGTCGACTGTAAAGCTAAACACTTTTTAGTCGAATTTCCGTTATATTAGTAGCTTAGTCAAGTATTTTAAATACAAAACAGTAAAAAGTACATTATTTTTGCATTAAGTACAGTACTATCTCGATAATCAGGACACCATAAATCCTGAGCATGTCCGTATTACTGGAGTGTCCCGATTACAGATGTTAATTTTTTTACCTGCATACATACATAATGCAAAGAATATAAACTAAATGAATTTTATATTTATTTATCAAATTTTTTATTAAAAAGAGATATTCTCTTTTTAATAAAAAATTCGCAATCTAACGTTTTTTTCAACTAGTGCTTATTTCGTGAATGGTAACACTTAGCTCATGCCTGATTCGACAGATAATTAGTTTTATCCTTCCGCTGAACGAATATGGTTGACCATCCAATGCGTTCTCTCTTCGCTAAGTGGGTCTGCGACCGACTTACAGACGATGCCGATTTTGCCAAAAAAATCATCTTTTCAGATGAAGCTCATTTTGATCAAGCAAAATTGTCGCACTTGTGGCACAG
This sequence comes from Linnaemya tessellans, assembly GCA_951800035.1. Classification (NCBI taxonomy): domain Eukaryota; kingdom Metazoa; phylum Arthropoda; class Insecta; order Diptera; family Tachinidae; genus Linnaemya; species Linnaemya tessellans. The sequence goes on along the minus strand of OX637532.1, from coordinate 97,184,945 downwards.
AAAACTCGCACGCATGCATTGAAAAGCCGACGCACCCAAAACGAGTCATTGTTTGGTGCGGATTTTGGTCCAGAGGCATAATTGGGTCATTTTTTTCCGAAAATGAGCAAGGAGTACCCGTTACAGTCATTGGCGATCGTTATCAGGCCATGCAGCCATTTGAATGAAATGATTTTCCATTATTAACCGGAAGGATTGTACTTTCAAATAAAAAACAAACTTGAGAATATATTCAGTAGTTTTTTTATAGCATTTTCAAAAAAAAAGTTATTTGGCGGACCCTATAATTCAATAAATGTTACATTTATATGTAGTATATGAAACGAAAATTCATATATATGTTAGACTTAAAGCAGCAAAATTTTTTTAATATCGAACACGGTAGATTTTTTTTCGCCAAATTTGTCTTCAACACATCATACTGATTTGCCTGTGACTAATTCATCCAATAGTTCACACTTCGTTTTTATTCTTAAACTGTTATGTGATCTCTTGCTATTACTATTCATTCACCTTTATGTGTTTGGCGTTTTTCGCCTTCAGATTCGACATTTTGTAATAGATTAAAGAAAATTTAGCTTTTTGTCTTTAAGCTTTACACTTTGTCGAATTTTCAGGCGTTAAACGTTAAACACAATAGCGGTGATTGTTTTACAATGTCCAGTTATATAAAGAAATTTTTAAAAATATTTATAGCTTAAACTTTAATAATATTTGCGAACCTATGTCAACAAAAACACTCAACTAACTAAAGCAAAATTGCAAAAATTCCACGCGTAGACGAATACTACAGTAAAAAGTGCCGTTATTATACAAAGAGTATAACATGAATGAAACAAAAAAAAAATTAAAAATATATTACTGTCCGTATTATAGAGTAAAAAAAGTGGTACTGTCCGGTTTGTAGCAGAGTCCGGATTATATATGTGTCCGTAAAATCGCGTGTCCGGATTATCGGGATAGCACTGTAATGTGTTATAAGGTAATGTTAACACTATAACGTTTAAAGTCTATTCGTATTAATGATAATTTTATATTATGTATCAGGTTTGTAAAATTTTACCGTGATTTTAAATTAACATTTTATGATGCTAGTTTAACATTCCCTTTTTTTCTGTGTGTATCGACTGAATTTGAACTACATGACCCAAAAAAATTCAATTTTTTATATAATTAACCCAAGCATTTTTATTTAGTTTTATGACAAAGGTGAAATGTCTCCCTAACAGCCAAAGCGACCCTGCCAAAATACGGTTTTAATACACTCCAAAGAGAATTGGATCCCATAAAGTATATATATTCTTGATCAGTGATGAAGAAGACGGTCTTCCAATGCGCATACGTTCATCTGTGGAAAACATGCTATTGTCTATTTTTGAACCCCGCCCCCTTTAGCGGGCGTTGACGTACCAAGTTAAACATTTTAAATTTACTTGCTAAATATTTGGAGGGTATTTAAGATTCGACCCGGTCGAATATAACGTTTTTACTTGTTTGTATTCGAATGTTAATTATTTTATAAAACAAATATATAAACATTTGACAACTTTTTGCTCTTAATTTCTTTCTTTTGAATGGTGCGAATACTGAAAAAAACTGATATGCAATACATCTCATACACTCATATGGATCGTTTTAGTGGATTTTATGACTAAATAAATTTAACGATTAAACGAACGTCCATCCTTTTGTTTAAAATACTTGTTTGTGCATACACATACTTGTTTTTGATTACTTGTAAATTCGAAAGTTATAAAATTTTAATTTATTGTTAAAAAAAATATCCGTAATTTAATTGCAACATGTTTAACCGGCAAGATTTAATTTATTTTGTATGTATAAAAGCTGCAACAAGTGAAATGTTTTATTTATATAAAATATCCAGCGCTTTAAGATTGACTCTACTCTTAAATAACCTAACCTAAATAAGGTATTATTGATAGATCATTATTATTAAGTTGCGAATTTTATTAAATAGCAATCAGTTTTATTCGATCTAATCGAGATTTGGGATAAAAATAATATATGAATTTTTAGTGAAATTTCAGTGAAGCTCTGCCAACAAGGGGATATTTCAATAGCAGCGATCACGAAGCGGTAAGTGCACACAATCTTAATGCGTACAAGCAAATCAGTAAACCTGAATATGTGAACGTTAGAGAAACAATTTGGAACGACTCATATTCAAAGTTAAATGGGAACTTCTTGATTTATTGAGTTCCAATCACTTTCATTGTACCACTTCAAAAAAGATGTTGGACGTTTCTAAAAACTAGTGCATTTTACATCCATTTATAATTATGTACATAAATTGTGTATACTAACATATGTCCTTATAAGAGTATACATGTGACCTTCTCCGAGGAAAGGGACCTAGTGTGTGAAAATGAAGTTTTGAGAAAAACGCATTTAAAGTTTCATAACTCATTATCACTTTGAACACACCTTCAGTTGGAAGTTGTGATTTGGTATGGTTAGTTATGATTGGGTGCCGACTTTGGTGACGTCATACCTATGTGGTGACGTATTTTTTCGCTTTTAGTGTGACAATACCTCTGCTATTGTTGCTGCTCTGTACACATTTGGGGTATTCACACTGTAAAAAATTATTCATACCTACATTCGTCACACTAAGTTATGACGGGTTGTTCACACTAATAATATCGTGCTATTATTTTATGACTTTATGACTACAGTTTGAATACTCCAATTGTAAAAATAACTATAAGAAAGGAAAATATAAAGTGACGCTTCAGTCTTGTGCCAACTGTTCGTTTGTATGTTTTTAGGGGTAAATCAATTTTTATCAGAAATCTATCTCGTTTCATCTTTCATATTGTCAAAAAGTCTTAATATTTTAGACCAGTTTAAAAGAGATATTGTTGTGCTGCATACGAAAAAGTAATAAAATAATAGCACTCTTTCAGGTATGTTTTGTTTTGTCATAAAATATCTCTAGAGATCTGAGTCGAACGGCAGAAAATCTTTAGGCGAAACGTCGAAAGTATATGTTTGCCACCGTTACCTATACATGATTCACAACTTAAAACGGCTAAAAAATTATTCATACATACATTCGTCACACTAAGTTATGACGGGTTGTTCACACTAATAATATTTTTCGTGCTATTATTTTATGACTTTATGACTACAGTTTGAATACTCCAATTGTAAAAATAACTATAAGAAAGGAATATATAAAGTGACGCTTCAGTCTTGTGCCAACTGTTCGTTTGTACGTTTTTAGGGGTAAATCAATTTTTATCAGAAATCCATATCATTTCATCTTATTCTACACTCTTTTAGGTACCAAAATCCACTCTTAAGTTCAAACCCGTTTTTTGACACACTAGGTCCCTTTTCTTGGAGAAGTTAACACGTATGTAAATGACTTACTTCCATAAGCTCAATAAGTATGATCACAGGTAGACATTACATTACGGAAACGTTTGTTTGCAAATCTACAAATACACAGACAAATTAATTATTTTTAACTGAAATTAAATTAAATTCAAGTTCTTTTTTAATGAATGCACTTAAGATATATAAAATGCAAAGTTTTATGTTTAGCATATAAATAATATGTATATCCGTAACAAATGTGATTAATAATTTTATAAAATGCAAGAACCAAACGATTTTCGCCTAGTTATTGGGATTCAGTCCCCAGACAGACCGAACAGAAACAAGTAAAAGCGTTATATTCGACCGGGTTGAATCTTAAATACCCTCCAAATATTTAGTAAGTAAATTTAAAATGTTTAACTTGGTGGGACAGAGTTTCCTTATATAATATCGTACGTCAACGCCCACGAAAGGGGCGGGCTCCAAAAATAGACAGTATCATGATTACCATAGGCGAACTTATGGGCATTGCTAGACCGTCTTAGACTTCATCACTGATCAAGAATATATATACTTTATGGGGTCCAATTCTCTTTGGAGGGTATTAAAACTGTATTTTAGTGGGTTCGCTCTGGCAAGGGCTGTGGGGGAGACATTTTACCTTTGTCATAAAACTCTAAAATTAAATGTTAGGGATAATTATATACCCAAGCCCCCAGAAGAGCTAGAGACTTCGTTCTTAGACCGTTGAATTGGAAAAAATCCAAAGTACGGTTTCAGAGCTGGCAAGCTTACACCTATTTCTCGACGCAAAATTAATACCAAAAACCAATTATATTTTGGCTGTTTGTAAATTAATCCTATTTCACGCTTTGGGAAGCCTCAAAGGTCTATTAAAAACTAAAAATATTAAATTTCTTTTCCAGGGATGGGAATGTAAAAGTTCTTTTTGGCACATCCAGTATTTTGTAGTACATGTAATAACTAAAATTGTTAAAAGTTTTAAGTTTTTCTTAAATAAAACCTCTATATACATCATGAAGATTTGCATTCATCCAAAAAAAATTTTAAAAATTAAAATTTCGCTTCCAGGGGTGGGAACTTTACATTTTTTTTGTACATAAAAGTAACCAAACATGCAACTGACTTTTTTTTTGCTAACTAAAACTATTTTATAATTTAGGAAGAACAAAATTGGTATAAAGATTCAAAAATAATATTCAAAATTTCGAATCCAGGGTTGGACAAGTGCAATATTTTATAGTACATAAAAGTGACCAAAATGATCAAAAATTTAGAATTTTTCTTAAATAAAACTACTTTATACCTCGTGAAGATTTGCACTGATAAAAATAAATAAAAAAAATTAAAATTTCGCTTCCAGGGTTGAAAAATTAAAATATTTTTAATGCATAAAAGTTGCAAAAAAGTCAATTGACGTTGTTGTTTGTGCTAATTAAAGCTATTTTATAATTTAGGAAGAGCAAAATTGGTATTAAAATCTTAAATAAATCAAAAATTTCGACTCCAGGGTTCGGAAAATGAAATATTTTATGGTACATGAAAGAGACCAAAAAGTTTAAAATTTTTTATTTATTTGTCATTGGTAAAAAAAAGAAAAATTCGCTTCCAGAGTTGGAAAATCGAAATATTTTTGATACATAAAAGTACCCACATAAATTCCAAATTTTGTGTTTTTAGTGAATAAACCTATTTTATATATCAGGAAAAATTAAATTGGTATTAACAATTTTAAAAGTTCGGTTTTAGGGTTGGAAAATTGAATTTTTTGGTACAAAAAAGTAACCGAATAAGTTCCCAATTTTGGGCTTTTTCATGGAATTAAACCTATTTTATCCTTCGCTAAGAATTAAATTGGTATTAAAAATTTAAAAATTTGGCTCCAGGGTTGGAAAATCGAAATTTTTTTGTACATAAAAGTTGCCATATAAGTTTATACTTCGCTAAGAATTAAATTGGTATTTAAAGTTTTAAAATTAAAAATTCGGTTTCAGGGTTGGCAAATAGAAATTTGTTTAGTACATAAAACTAGCCATATAAGTTTCTAATGTTGGTTTTTTGTGAATCAAATCTTTTTAATACTTCGGGAAGAGTTAAATTGGCATTGAAAACCAAAAAAACTAAAAATCAAATTTTAGGTTTGGAATATCGACATATTCCGATTCATAAAAGTAACCATATAATTTGCTATTTTTGATTTTTATGATGAATTATACCTTTTTTATATGTATATCAGGAAGAAATAAATTGGTATTAAGAAGAATTACATGTGTGAAGGGTATTTAAGATTCGGCACAGCCGAATATTGCACTTTTACTTGTTTTTATTTTATGGCTCGAAGTTTAACGCGTTGGACCTTCTTTAATATAAAAATATATCATTTGCTTAACAAAATTACAAAAAAACTTTAAAAATTATGTTGTTTTCTAGAGGTTGATTTAGTTCTTCTTAGGGGAACTGTTTTCCCTCTTGCTCGATTAAGTCCATCTCCGAACTTAACCTGTGCTATCCTTCAAGATATATTTATACCAAATTTTAAGAGTCTAGCTCTTTTCGTTTGGACTGAATCGTGATTTCCACAGACGGACGGACATGCCCAGATCGTCTTTGATTTCATCACTGATCAAGAATATATATAATTAATGGGGTCTCAGATGGATGTTTCGCTGCGTTACAAAGCGAATGACAAAGTGAATATACCCTCCATATACTTTTTTGGATGGTATAAAAACTATCTGTAATAAAAATTGTCATTTAGCAAAATTTTCGGTACGAACTTCATCCTGGCTACCGCAACAGCACAAGCAACAAACTGTTTCATTTTATGCTCTTGTGAACAAACAAATTTGTTCATTTATTTTCTATCACTATCCATCAAGTAAGAACAAATTTTTTGAAAATGATCTCAAAAATAATAATAATAAAATAAAAGGTAAATGAACACTATTCCATGCAATGAAGCTAATATAGTGCTTTGTTCTATAAGCATACATGAATATATAAATGAAATTTATTTGTTGGTGGTTAAGCAATGTCTATATGCATTTCATTGGTGCTTTACTAAATCATCAGAAGACTTTAACCACAGTTTTGAAAAGCTAAAAACCTCTTATCTTATGCATATACTTCCGAAAACCATCTGAGAATTCACAATTTGTAAATTACAAACTATTTTCAAAAATCACAACAAAATAAGCATAGTAGGCATTGAAACTCATACAAAACTAAACCAACAAACAAATTATATTCGATATGAATCTATTTAATTTTTCTACACCTTTATACAATCACAAATCCATTGGATAACAAGAAAAGTATTTATTTATAGTTATGAAATTTTTTATTTGACACATTGTTGTCACAATACTACTATATATAAATGAAATTTATTTGTTGGTGGTTAAGCAATGTCTATATGCATTTCATTGGTGCTTTACCAAATCATCAGTAGACTTAAACCACAGTTTTTGAGAAGTTTAAAAAAAAATTTCATTTAAAATAGTATTGTGAGAACAATATGTCAAATAAAAATATCGTAACAGTTTAATTAAAAAATAATAAAAATAAAACAAAATGATGGCATCAGTTACTTTTATATTTAAGATAACGTTTAAATTTTTTGGTTAAGAAGCTAAATGTTTGGCTCTTCTTACTTCTAATACCTCTGAACGTCTTTCAAAAATATTAAATATGTTTAATTTACAAACAAAAAGAAAAAATCCGTTTCATGTACTCGTACCCCAAAAGGTTCTTATTGTCCAACCGTAGAATAGTCTTTTAGATTTTTTTGGTTTTTAATACCAATTTATTTCTTCCTGGTATATAAAGTAGGTATAATTCATCATAGAAATAAAAAATAACATATTATATAGTTACTTTTATGAAACAGAAAATGTCGATATTCCAACCCTGAAATTGGATTTTTAATTTTTTTTTGGTTTTTAATACCAATTTAACTCTTCCCGAAGTATAAAAAAGATTTCATTCACACACAATCAAAATAAGGAACTTATATGGCTACTTTTATGTACTAAAAAATTTCGATTTTACAACCCTGAAACCAAATTAATACCAAATTAATTCTTCCTGAAGTATAAAATAGGTTTAATTCACTAAAAAAACAAAATTTGGAGCTTATGTGGATACCTTTATGTAACAGATATATTTCGATTTTCCAACTCTGGAAGCGAATTTTTATTTTTTTTACCAATGCAATTCTTAGTGAATTTTTAAACTTTTTGTTCACTTTCATGTACCATAAAATAATTCATTTGTCCGACCCTGGAATCGAAATTTTTTTAAGATTTTAATACCAATTTTGTTCTTCCTGAATTATAAAACAGTTCTAATTATCAAAAACATTAACGTCAATTGCCTCTTTTGTTACTTTTATGCATAAAGAATATTTCAATTTCTCAACCGTGGAAACGAAATTTTAATTTATTTTGTTTGTTTTTACCAATGCAACTCTTAATAATGAGGTTCATGCAACTCTTAATAATGACGTTTTTTAAGAAAAACTTAAAATTTGTAACCATTTTGGTCACTTTCATGTACTACAAAATATTGCAGTTATCCAACCCTGGAATCGAATTTTTTTTTGTTTTAATATATGATACCAATTTTGTTTTCCCTGAATTAAAAAGTAGTTTTAATTAGTAAAAAACCGACGTTAGTTGGCTTTTTGGTTACCTTATGTATAAAAAATATCAATTTCCCATCCCTGGGAGCGAAATTTTAATTTTTGTCTTTTTTTTTACCAATGCTAGTTTTCATTACTCATGCTCAACAATAGATTGCATGTACCAAAAACCTTTCAATTTCCCAGCCCTGGAATTGAAATTTAATTTTTTTTTGCTTTTTTATAAATGAAAGTCTTCATGAGGTATAAAGTAGTTTTATTAAAAAAACATTTAAAATTTTTAACCATTTTGTTTACTTTTATGTATAAAATATTTCAATTTCCCACCAATGGAAGCGAAATTTTAATTTTAAAAATTTTTTTATTAAGCGATTTTATTTAAGAAAAACTCAAAATTTATAACAATTTTGGTTATTAAATGTACTACAAAATATTGCATGTACCAAAAAAACTTTAATTTTCCCAACCCTAGAACTGAAATTTTATTTTTTACAGTGCAAGTCTTCTTGAGGTATAAAGTAGTTTTATTTAAGAAATATTTAAATTTTTTAACCATTTTGGCCACTTTCATTTACTACAAAATATTGCACTTGTCCAACTCTGGATTCGAAATTTTGATTTTTTTTAAATTTTTATACCAATATTGTTCTTCCTAAATTATAAGACAGTTTTAGTTAGCAAAAAAAAAGCATCAGTTGCCATCCCTGAAAGCAAAATTTGAACTTAAAAAATTTTTTTTTGGTCAATGCAAATCTTCATGACGTATAAAGAAATTTTGTTAAAGAAAAACTTGAAATTTTTAACAATTTTAGTTACTACATGTACTACAAAATACGGAATGGGACGAAAAAAAAATTTTATTTCCCATCCCTGGAAAAAATTTTAATTTGCTTAGTTTTTAATAGACCATTGATTTACAAACATTAAAAAAATAATTGATTTTTGGTATAAATTGTGAAAGGGTATATATAGGTTTTTCAATCCGTGTGTAATATCTTCGATATCAATATAGGACCCCATAAAGTATATATATTCTGGATCCTTATGAGTAGCGATGACGATTGAGCGATGTCCGTCTGTCTGTACGTGTAATCGGTTTTCCCAAGCCCCCAGAAGAGCTAGAGACTTCGTTCTGGGAACGTTGGAAATAAGCTTAAATAGAGTGATATTGAAATTCAGAAAGGTCCTAAGTACGAGCTAGGGCTGGGAAGCCTACACCTATTTCTCGACGCAAAATTTATACCAAAAATCAATTTCTTTTAATGTTTGTAAATTAAACTTATTTCCTGCTTTGGGAAGCCTCAATGGTCTATTAAAAACTAAAAAAATAAAAATCTTTTCCAGGGATGCGAAATTAAATTTTTTTCGGCCCATTCCGTATTTTGTAGTAACTAAAATTGTTAAAAATTTGAGTTTTTCTTTAACAAAACCTCTTTATACGTCATGAAGATTTGCATTGGCCAAAAAATATTTTTTTAAATTCAATTTTTGCTTCCAGGGGTGGAAAATTGAATTTTTTATACGTGAAAGTAATTAAACAGGCAACTGATGTTGCTTTTTTTTGCTAAGTAAAACTGTTTTATAATTTAGGAAGAACAAAACTGGTATCAAAAATTAAAAAATATCACAATTTCGAATCCAGGGTTGGACAAGTGCAATATTTTGTAGTACAAGAAAGTGACCAAAATTTCGCTTCCAGGGTTGGGAAATTGAAAGCTTTTGTAGGTACATGCAATATATTGTAGTACATGAAAGTGACCAAAATGGTTACAAATTTTAAGTTTTTCTTAAATAAAACGACTTTATACCTAATGAAGACTAGCATTGGTAAAGAAAATTAAAATTTCGCTTCCAGGGCTGGGAAATTGAAATTTTTTTATACATTAAAGTAACCAAAAAGACAACTATCGCTGGTTTTTTACTAATTACAACTATTTTTTAGTTCAGGAAAAACAAAAATTTTATTAATATATAAAAAATCAAAATTTCGATTTTAGGGTTGGACAAATGAAATATTTTATGATACATGAAAGTGACCAAAAAGTTGACGAATTTTAAGAATGGCATTGGTAAAAAAATTAAACATTCGGTTCCAGGGTTGGAAAATCGAAATTTTTTGTTACATAAAAGTAACCACATAAATTCCAAATTTTGTTTTTTTAGTGAATTGGTCTTAAAAAATATTTTTTATACTTCGGGAAGAGTATAAAAACCAAAAAAATTAAAAATCCAATTTCAGGGTTGGAATATCGACATATTTTTATTCATAAAAGTAATCATATAATTTTCTATTTTTGATTTTTATGATAAATTACACCTACTTTATATACCAGGAAGAAATAAAATGGTATTAAACACCAAAAAAATCTGAAAGACTATTCCACGGTTGGAAAATTAGAACTTTTTGGGTTACATGAAACGGATTTTTACATTTTGTTTTTAAAGTAAACATATTTAATATATTTGAAAGACGTTTAGAGATATTAGAAATAAGAAAAGCCAAACATTTATCTTCCTAGCTGAAACATTTAAGCATTTTCTTAAATATAAAAGTAACCGATAACATCATTTTGATTTTTTAATTAAACCTACTTTGTGTTTTAGCAAGAAAGAAAGAAGAATTACATCTGTGAAAGGTATTTAAGAACCGGCACAGCCGAATAAAGCACTTTTACTTGTTTTATTTGTTTTATGATACACATATAAAAAAAGTTCTACAAATACATTCTTAGACTTAGGTTAACATGAAATCGAAAGGAGAATATGTGCTTATTCCGCGCATTCCCTTCACTCCCACCAACATGCCATTCAACTTCAAGCGATTGCAGTTCCCGATTCGCCTTGATTTTTCAATTACAATCAACAAATCGCAGGGACAGTCACCACAGGTGTGCGGACTGAATTTAGAAAATCCATGTTTTTCGCATTGCCAGTTATATGTTGCGTGTTCAAAAGTTGGACAACCAAAAAATTTATATGTTCTTGCTGAAGAGAGCAGAACAAAGATATTGTCTACACCGAAGCGCTTAAATAAAACATTTATTATTGTTATGTATGTAATTGTAATTTTAAGTTATTATACAGAAGTATACTTACGTACATATATAAATACTGTTTCTTACAAATGTTTATTTCATGACGATGGGGGTAGCGATGCACACCGGTTGTAGCTAATTTTAATATAAAAATTACAGGTTTTTACAACATTTTAAAATTGTTATAGTTTTTCTCCATACTTCAAGTAATATTTAATAACGTATACGTCATAAAAAATCTTACTTATTCCACTTTTTTTTAAGAAATCCAGCAATAGATTGCAAAATAAGCATGCAGCGGGATATTAAAAATATTTGTACATATTTTAATTTACGTTTTTAACTACATTTATTATTGCAAAATAATGTTTCAACATGTGTACGCCGGCATGTGTAACTTTAATCACATGACACTTCAAAAATAAAAATATATAAAGCCCACAAACTTAAAAAAATTCACGAGCTTGATTTCAATCCACAATGTTGCTAAACTGGTGCAGTGTCTAGCGGTCACCTGCTTATACGGTTGTACACATTTATATGGATAACAAGCTAGACTGCAGACAATATTAGATAATAAAACTAAAACGAATTACACTCTCAAATTGACAAAACAATTAAAAACGTTATATTCGACCGGGTCGAATCTTAAATACCCTCCAAATATTTAGTAAGTAAATTTAAAATGTTTAACTTGGTGGGACAGAGTTGCTTTACATAATATCGTACGTCAACGCCCACTAAAGGCGGCAGGGTTCAAAAATAGACAATATCATGTTTTCCACAGACGAACGTATGGGCATTGCTAGACCGTCTTAGACTTCTTCACTGATCAAGAATATATATACTTTATGGGGTCCCATTCTCTTTGGAGGGTATCAAAACTATATTATGGCGGGGTCGCTCTGGCAAGGGCTGTGGGGGAAACACTTCACCTTTGTCATAAAACTCTAAAAATAAATGCTTGGGATAATTGTATACAAAATTAAAATATATATACATATTTTTTTTTTTTGTTGGGTCATTTAGGGGGTGAAGGGGGAGGAAACGGCAGGGCATAGTAGCACCAGGTTTCGTCTCTGATCAAGAATATATATACTTTATGGGGTCTCAGATGGATATTTCGCTGCGTTCCAAACGGAAAGACAAAGTGAATATACCCTCCATCAAGGGCGGATGCAGCCTTCAGGTCAGGGGGGTCATGTAGTTGAAATTCAGTCGATACACAAAAAAAAAAGGGAATGTTAAACTAGCATCACAAAATGTTAATTTAAAATCATGGTAAAATTTTACAAACCTGATACCTAATATAAAATTATCATTAATACGAATATGTAGACTTTAAACGTTATGGTGTTAATATTACCTTAAAACACATTACAGTGCTATCCCGATAATCCGGACACGCGATTTTACGGACACATATATAATCCGGACACTGCTACAAACCGGACAGTACCACTTTTTTTACTCTATAATACGGACAGTAATTATTATTTTTATTTTTTTGTTTCATTCATGTTATACTCTTTGTATAATAACGGAACTTCTTACTGTAGTATTCGTCTACGAGTGGAATTTTTGCAATTTTGCTTTAGTTACAATAGTTGAGTGTTTTTGTTGACATAGGTTCGCAAAACTTATTAAAGTTTAAGTTATACATATTTTTAAAAATTTCTTTATATAACTGGACATTGTAAAACAATCACCGCTATTGTGTTTGGCGTTTAACGCCTGAAAATTCGACAAAGTATAATAGCTTAAAGACAAAAAGCTAAATTTTCATTAATCTATTACAAAATGTCGAAAAACGCCAAACACAATAAAGGTGAATGAATAGTAATAGCAAGAGATCACATAAAAGTTTAAGAATAAAAACGAAGTGTGAACTATTGGATGAATTAGTCACAGGCAAATCAGTAAGTAAGACAAATTTGGCGAAAAAAATCTACCGTGTTCGATATTAAAAAAAAATAGTGCTGCTTTAAGAGAATTTATGTCTAACATATATGTATATGAATTTTCGTTTCATATGCTACATATAAATGTAACTTTTATTGAACTATAGGGTCCGCCAAATAACTTTTTTTTTTTTTGAAAATGCTATAAAAAAAACTACTGAATATTTTCTCAAATTTGTTTTTTTATTTGAAAGTACAATCCTTCCGGTTAATAATGGAAAATCATTTCATTCAAAAGGCTGCATGGCCTGATAACGATCGCCATTGCATGTAACGGCCACTCCTTGCTCATTTTCGGAGAAAAATGGCCCAATTATGCCTCTGGACCAAAATCCGCACCAAGCAATGACTCGTTTTGGGTGCGTCTTCTTTTCAATGCAATCGTGCGGGTTTTCTGTGCCACAAATGCGACAATTTTGCTTGATCAAAATGAGCTTCACCTGAAAAGATGATTTTTTTTTGGCGAAATCGGCATCTTCTGTAAGTCGATCGCAGACCCACTTAGCGAAGCGAAAACGCATTGGATGGTCAGCCATATTCGTTCAGCGGTAGGATAAAACTAATTACCTGTCAAATCAGACATGAGCTAAGTGTTACCATTCACGAAATAAGCACTAGTTGAAAAACGATCTACTTTCCCAAACTTCCTGTCCTATTTACTCTTTCGCAGATGATAGCAGCCTTTCGCATTCTTATTCACTTAACTGCAGGCCGTCAACGTCTGAAATTGAGACGAGGAGGCAGTTTATGAATGACGTTCTGGATAGCGACCTCGCGAAGATTTCCGAATGGGGTCAGGCGAACAGGGTCGATTTTAATGCCCGTAAGACCCAGCGTTGTATGCTTACGCATCGACGTACGTATGACTATGCTGCTTCATCTGTTTCTATGGGTGGTGTAAGTATTATGGAGTCAGGGGCTCTTGATGTTCTGGGCATGAAAGTGCAGTGTGATGCTAGATGGACGGAATATGTCTTTCAGGTCGCAAAAGAAGCATTCAAGTGCCTTGGATTCTTAAGACGGTGCAAGAGATACTTCACCCCATCTGATCTTCTTAATGTTTACACCACTTACATCCGACCGAAGATGGAATGCAACTCTCATGTTTGGGTCGGTGCTTCAAAGTCTATTTTGAAGTTACTCGACCGCGTACAGGAGAGGGCGATAAAACTCATAGGAGACAGTAGGGTAGCCAGCGTTGCCAAATGTGCAGATTTATCTGCATTTGACAGTTTTTCTAAGCATTGAGCAGTTTTGCAGTTTTTTTTCTTTAAAAACCAGTTTTTCTGTAAATTGTGCAGTTTTTGCAGTTTTTACATTTTACTTTTTTACTATTAATTTTGTTATTTTAATTCCAATTTCTGAAACCATAATTTTACCCCATTTGCTTAATATGACTGTTAACTGCAGTCCGTCCCTGCATAATTTAAAATTGATATTGTTGTAGTTACGTACAATGTACGTACATATGTAAGTTATCTCTCTTTGCTTTAATCTTTGCTCAGTACATAATTATTAAACTGCAGTATATATAGTAGATATAATATACATATATTTGTGATCTACATAATATACTTATATGCAATTTGTATGCATCGTTTACTCATTTTTTGCTTTATAAAACAACTGTAATAAATTCTTTGAATTCCTCGTATTGTTCATCATTAATATTATTTGAACATGTTTTAATTTTTAGTTGCGAATAATAAACCCAATAAAGAAAGTCGCAATTCCTACGCGTTTTCGTTTTATTGAAATTTAGAAAAATAGTTTGTAAAAAACATTGCAAACTCAAACATTGGTGACCCCGACGTGATCCTAGGACGTCATTTATAATCGTTTAGATTAGTTCAAAACAAAACACGAAATTAATTAAAAATCTGATCATGAGCGATATTGAGGAGGAGGCAGCTGCGGGTAACCCAGACGTTTTGGCTTGTATAAACAAGGTTTCTTCTATCACCAGGCAGTTGGCGCATTTGAATACTACCCTTGTGGCGGCTCGGTTGGCACAGTTTGACGCTGCTGAGCTTGCAGTTCGTCTCGAATTTGTCGAGAACCTTAATAACTGCTTTGACCAGGCTCAAAGCAATCTGGAGGCATTGGATCCTAAAATTGTTGAAACCAGTACGAGGTTTGACTTCTTAATAATTTATTTCGAGGCAAAGGCAAAACTTACACGCCAGCTTAATTGTGTTAAAGGTGCGGAGACACTGCAGCGCTCTTCAACATTTCGACAGTATTCCGTTGACGAAACACAAACGCTTAGTTTACCTTATCGTAGGTCAAGATTGCCGGAATTAAAAATACCGTCCTTCAGCGGGTCATATATCGATTGGCCAGATTTTTTCGCTATGTTTTGCACTGTCGTTGACAAAGATGACATAAATAAAATCGAAAAGTTTCAACATTTACGCTCATGCTTAAAGGGAGCAGCATTAGATACGATTTCGTCATTAGAACCAACCGAAGCTAACTATGATAAGGCCATTGAATTATTAAAAAGGCGTTTTGATAATAAATTAGTTACTTTTCAGGCTCACATCAAAGAAATTTTTGATTTAAAACCTGCAGATAAAGGATCAGGTATAGGTCTACGTCAATTGAGTGACAAGCTTAATGCACACATGCGTGCCCTACAAACCATGAGTACTAAGGAGCAGATAGCTGATGGATTTCTCGCTCACGTTGTCAGTTCGAAGATTGATATTAAATCAAAGGCAAAGTGGGAAGAAGACTTGTCTGTTGATACACTTCCTACATGGGAATCGCTTGAAATGTTTTTGGATAAAAGATGCCGGTTTTTAGAGAAAATTGACAGTGCGGTGCCATTAAAATCCTTAAGCCAGAGTGCAAAAAGGTCTTCAATGCGAAGAAATGTGTTATTAACATCTGCAGCGACAGTGTCTCTATGTACCTTTTGCGGTTCTAAAGAACATTTTATAACTAAGTGTACTCGTTTTGAAAATTTAACTCCCACGTCGCGCTTTAAAGAAGTTAAAAAATTACAGTTATGTCTAAACTGTTTGCAAAAAGGGCACATGTTAAAAAACTGTAAGTCTGGACATTGTCGCCATTGCTCGTCGAAGCACCATTCGCTTTTGCACATCGAACCAGCAAGCGATGAATTAAAAATTATAGATGAATCTTCATCAGAACAACTAGCATCAGAACAGAAATCGGTTCTCGTATCCTCTTCAGCATGTATATCAAAGGAAACTCTCACAGCGTCTTCATGCTTCAACGTCTTATTAGCCACGGCGATCGTATTGGTGAAAAATCGGGCAGGTTTATTCATTCCCTGCCGTGCCATTTTGGACTCAGCATCACAGCTGAATTTCGTAACAAATCGCCTTGCAAACCAACTTCAGCTCCAAACAAAAAAATCTATCACTACGATTAATGGTATAGGTGATGGCACCTTTGTTGCTGAAAAATCGGTCGACATTTTTATAAAATCAAAAAATTAACATTTTTCAACATCTCTTTCGGCCATTATTTTACATTCTATTACAGATTACAAACCAAATGTTAATGTCAACATCAGCAACTGGAATATCCCAAAAAATTTAAAATTGGCAGATCCTTACTTCCACAAATTCGCTCGTGTAGACATATTAATTGGTGCCAGCTTGTTCTTCGAACTTATTTGCGTTGGGCAAATTCGCCTAAACAAAAACCTACCAATTTTGCAAAAAACTGTTTTTGGATGGGTAGTATCTGGTGGAACATCTAGCTCATCAAATCACTCATCTCTTGCTACAATCTGTCATCCCGTTAACAGTGAAGAAGAAAATGATATCGGAAACTTAATTAAAGACTTTTGGGAGATAGAGAATAATTTTGGTAGTTCCCCTACATACACAAATGACGATATAAAATGTGAAACCCTTTTTCAAAAAACAACAATTCGATTGAGTACTGGAGAATATTCCGTAAGCTTACCTAAAATCAAATCTGCAGACATGCTTGGTATTTCGTACAACCAAGCTGAAAATCGCTTTAAAGGCTTGGAAAAAAGATTGTGCAAATTTCCAGAAACTAAGAAACAGTACGTTGCTTTTATGAAAGAGTACGTAAATTTAAATCACATGTCTCCAATCTCCTCACAAGTTGCTGAAACTACATATTTTCTGCCTCATCACTGCGTGCAAAAAGCTGATAGCTCGACTACAAAACTTAGAGTTGTTTTTGATGGCTCAGCGAAAACATCAACGGGTTTGTCATTAAACGATATTCTCTACGTTGGGCCAACAATACAGCCAAAGCTCTTTAATATACTTTTGCGTTTTCGATTCTTTAAGATAGCCATTAGCGGCGATATTTGCAAAATGTACCGGTGCGTCCGAGTAACACACCCTGATGACTATTTACAATGTGTTCTTTGGAGAGAAACCCCCAATGATGAACTGAGGGCATATAAGCTAAACACGGTTACTTACGGTACAAGGCCAGCGGCCTTTTTGGCAATACGTGCTATGCATCAGTTGGCGGTTGACGAAGAAATTAATTTTCCTTTGGGTGCCAAAATAGTTAAAAGAGATTTTTATGTTGATGACATGATTTCCGGAGCCGATACAGTTGTAGAAGCAAAACAAATTCGAACTGAAGTTGCCAACCTGCTTAAAGCAGGCAACTTCTTGATACGTAAGTGGTGTTCCAATGAACCTGCGGTTCTAGATGATGTTGCAAGAGAAGATTGTGAGCAGTTCTTAAAATTTCACGACGGAACCGACATATTAAAAACTTTGGGTCTAGATTGGAATCAGAATGAGGATAAATTTATGTTTTCATTTTTGCCTGCGATGAATGATAACATAATAACTAAAAGGTCAATACTCTCTCTTATTGCCCGAATCTACGATCCGTTGGGTCTTGTTGGCCCAATCATCACAAAGGCGAAGATTTTTATGCAGGTTTTATGGAAGTATAAGCTACATTGGGATGAGAGTCTACCACTATCATTGCATTCGGCATGGTGCGATTTCGTTTCTAAATTTTACATTGTAGACAGTTTAGAGTTTCCACGTTACGTTTTAGTTCCAAATGCAACTGTACAAATACACGCATTCTGCGATGCTAGTTTGGCAGCATATGGCGCTTGTGTATATGTGCGTGCTGAATTAAATGGAAATATTAAGACCAGTTTACTCTGTTCAAAGTCTCGAGTAGCCCCTTTAAAGACTATAACAATTCCGAAACTGGAATTATCGGCAGCCTTGCTGTTAGCAGAGTTGCTAAAGACTATTGAAATTTCTCTCCCAACGGCACATGAAACGCATTGCTGGTCTGACTCTATGATTGTTCTTTCGTGGTTACGTCAGGAATCGTCCAACTTTAATGTTTTTGTTTCAAATAGAGTAAGTCGTATCCAGATGCTAACAAACAAAATGAGCTGGCATCATGTTCCAACTAGTTTGAATCCAGCAGACATTTTATCACGGGGTGCCTTGCCTGAGGAAGTTTTATCATCAAAACTTTGGAAATGTGGACCCGAGTTTTTGAGAACAAATCACGCCGCATGGCCAACACTTTCAAACTGGGTAATTGACCTACCAGAAAAAAAACAAACAGTCCTCCTCACTACCCCTGTTAATGATTGGTCAGTGAATTGCAAATACCATAATTCGTTTGCCAAAATGCAGCGCATATTCGGATATGTCTACAAATTCGTTTGTTTAAAATTCTCGCTCAACTACCAAACTAAGTTGGGCCCATTAACACCTTTGGATCTAAAAATGGGTACAAACATGATAATTCGCAACATACAACAATTATATTTTGCATCTGAACTAAGGCGTTAAAAGGCAACACTAGTATATCGCCTTCAAGTAAACTAAATTCATTAGCACCTTTTCTTGACACAACAAATCTAATACGGGTCGGAGGGAGACTCCAGAAATCAACTTTAGATTTTGACGCAAAGCATCCAATAATTTTGCCAAAACTTCATCCCTTTACTCGGGCTCTAGTAATGGACTTTCACCGAAAGGCACTACACGCTGGTCCACAAACTCTTAGTGCTATTATTCGCTTGCAGTATTGGCCTCTGGGAGGACGAAAATCCATAAGTACTATTATATCGAAATGTGTTCAATGCTTCCGTTTGAAGCCAACATGTGTACAGCATATTATGGGTAATTTACCTCGGGATCGTGTCCAACAATGGAGAGCATTCCACACGACAGGTATTGACTTTTGCGGCCCCTTTTACTATAAAGCTGGTGTGAGAAGTATACCACCAGTAAAAGCTTACATTTGTATTTTCATTTGCTTCGCCACGAAGGCCTCACATCTAGAACTTGTAGCAGAACTGTCAACACAATCATTTTTATGTGCGCTGAAGAGATTCATCTCCATCAGAGGAAAGCCACAAACGATCTGGTCTGACAACGCCACAAATTTCGTTGGAGCCGA
This sequence comes from Linnaemya tessellans, assembly GCA_951800035.1. Taxonomy (NCBI): domain Eukaryota; kingdom Metazoa; phylum Arthropoda; class Insecta; order Diptera; family Tachinidae; genus Linnaemya; species Linnaemya tessellans. The sequence goes on along the minus strand of OX637532.1, from coordinate 97,165,524 downwards.
AAACGAATTAGAAGAATTGAAGCGCTTGGTTTTTAGTCAGTCACACCTGGATATAGTCCAACAGGAGTGTCTCAATAATAATATTAATTGGAAGTTTATTCCTCCTAGATCTCCACATTTCGGTGGGCTATGGGAGGGTCAAGTCAGCAAAATATCACTTTTATCGGACCGTTGGCAAAAATATTTTAAAATTAGACGATCTTCAGACGTTAATATATCAAATTTCAGCAATCTTAAACTCTCGTCCATTATGCCCCCTCTCGGAAGATCCAAATGACTTCAATGTTCTCACCCCAGGACATTTTTTAATTGGAGCGCCGTTAACTGCAATCGTAGAGCCGGAAATTACACATAAAACCTTTGTGCCTTGGAATATTTATCATGTCTTTCTGAGATTTAAATTAAAATTTCGAACAATTAGCCTATAGAATCTTAATTCAAATTTAATATACACATAAAAACGTTTCTCACTTAAGTAGATGGCAAAGAATATCTTTTCTTCAACAAAGTTTTTGGTCAAAGTGGAGCAAGGCTTATCTCACCCTATTGCAAGAGCGGTCAAAATGGCGTACTCGATCTAAAAATATAACAAATGGCGATGTAGTTTTATTGAAAGAAGACAATCTACCGCCTCTTAAATGGCAAATTGGACGTGTTATCGAAACAATAGCTGGTGAAGATGGAGTAGTACGCGTGGCAGTAGTTCGAACCTGTGGCAAAACAGTCAAGCGAGCAGTAACAAAATTGTCTGTTCTACCAATTGAAAATGATTTAGTTGAAAGTCAGAGCTTTCCAACGGGGGGAGGATGTCGCAATTCCTACGCGTTTTCGTTTTATTGAAATTTAGAAAAATAGTTTGTAAACAACATTGCAAACTCAAACAATGACAGTGGCAAGGCTTAACTATACTTTTTTATACGAGTATGTAATTATCACATACATCTTTTTGCACCCCTGACCACAAAGCAAGTTGAATTTTACCAAGGTGTATATATATTGCAGGTGGGAGCACGAGCTCACTTGCCTAACCTGATAAAACGTCAAACTTAGTAGTGTCGTTTGACGATTTTTGCAACTGTTAAGGTAGTTTCTACAATAAGTATTCTATTATTGTAGAAATGGTTGTACCTGTTAGATAGATATGCCTTGTGTTTTTCTATGTACATACAAACAAATTTAAATTTTTAATTATTGGTTTCAATATAAATATGAGAACGACATCGACTTGTCGAGATTCTGGAACAGGCAGTATTATATCTGAATAATAATGAACTCTTTTTGTTTATTTAAACCCTATGTACCTATATATTTTTTATTAAAATGAATTGCTTTGTTATATGTAGATGTATATCATATTTAATTTGTTGTGTTATGTTTTTGTTTTAATAAAAAAATATAAAAAAAACTATATATTTTTGTGAATTTTTTATGTGCAGTTTTTTTACGTGAAAACCAGTTTTTTTTTCTAAAGTTGCAGTTTTTTTTAAAAAAGTTATGGCAACGCTGAGGGTAGCCAACTCTATTGACTCTCTTGAGCATCGTCGCAATGTGGGGTGCGTATCGCTGTTCTGTCGTTACTATAATGGCAGGTGCTCTGGTGAAATTAGGTAACTTGTTCCTGAAACCCATTTTTTCTTACGCTCAACGCGTTTTTCATCAAGAGCGCATGCGTTTGTGGTCGATATTCCAACGAATCGCACTACGCATTACAGAGAACAAACTACCTGCAGATGTCTTTCCCGCCACTTACAATTATAGGGGGTTCAAGTCGAATATCCACAGACACTACTCCCTTTATCCTCCTTCCAAAATATATTTTCCTACTTCCAGCGCAATGCACTGCATATGTAGGGGTTATCCTCTGAGTGCTGGTCCTACTCCTAAAAACAAAATACGATATTTTCAATAAAGCGATGTTTCGCTTTAAAGTAAATAACACTAGCTCCGTTTAAAATGGGTGCGGGAATTGCATCGCTTTCAGTAATCCGATTTTTTTCAGTAAGGCGTGCTGTGCTAAAGCGGATTCGACTGTATTTTAAAATTTAAATGATTCGCACAATAAACAAGTGAACTTGTGTACATTTGAAATATATGTACATAAATGATTTTTTTATGTTTCTAATAGAACGATACAAAGTAGTGATTAACGCTTCATACAATTATGTGTGAGACGACTCGAGATCGAACATCTTTTACTGACATCATACATAAACGTTTTTATTCTCTTCTGACAACGCAGCAAAAGAGATTGGTGAATGAACACAGTATCATATCGGCGAACGCATCGTTTGCTTAATTGTCCGTCTGGTTTATGCAAACAATAGTTGACTTCAGGGATGGAAAATGGGCTATTTTGATTTTGTACCAATTAACTAAATAAAATGTACTTTTCATACCATGACGGTGCCATTTTTTTATATTTTTTATATTTCTATAAATATGGTATTCTGATATTTTTAAGCTTAAGGTGTTTTTATTTTAGTTTAATTTTTAATTTCAATATTTCGCCACTCCTTTGTGTGACTTCTTCAGGAAATTAATTATTTTGTTTGATATGAAAAAATATTTTGTTTGTGAAACAAAATTATTTGTCAACAAAATACAAACAGATTCGAACAAATTTTAAATAAATTTACAATATATGAACAATAATAAAATATTTAAACCTATACATGCATATATATTCAAAAAACATTTATAAAAAACAATTTTTAAATCATATATACATACATACGTATACATACACATACACACATACATATATATGCATACATACACATACATAAACATACATATATGCATATGTAAACACATACATATGCATACACATACATACACACATACATACACATATACATACATACATGTATATATATACATACATACATATATATATATATATACATATATATATATATATATATATATATATATATATCAGGGCACACTGATACGGGTAGGAGCGATAGCCCATACGGTTATTTTGTTTTTGGGAGAAATTCTAATACAAACGTCAAAATTTCTTTACATATTTACATACATACAAAAAATGTAAAAACAAACATGTATATTTTATTTTTGTACTTTTTCGTTTTGCTTTGCTCTACACAATTAATTGTGACGTTTAAATTAGAATTCACTAAAACAAAATACATGTAGGTTTTTATTTTTGTAAAACCGCTCCTACCTGTATCAGTATGCCCTGTATATATATATACATATATATATATATATTCGAAAAAAATTTTTGTCATATTTCAAAACCAATTTATACAGAAAATTTTAATTTTCGATTGTTATTCCTGATGATGTCAACAAATTGTTGAGGAAATATCGAATAAAATAGAAAAATTATAACGATTTTTACAAAAACGACCTCGAGCTCAATCATTCTAAAATACATATATATACATATATATATATATATATATATATATATATATATATATGTATATATATATATATATATATATATATATATATATATATATATATATATACAAATTAATAATACATATAAATACAAGGCAGATTTACTAGGTACCCCCATAACTACAACAATTAACAACACCAAAAACCACACCTATTTTGTTGCTAGAATTTAAGCGCCTCGTTGTTAAAAATCAATGATATTTTCTTGTAAACAAACCAAAAAGTAAATCAAACAAAAGGCAGCTAAAACAAATAATAAAAGAAAATTTACGTGTTTTGAATTATTTTTATTAAATTTTTATAATACATGAAGAAAACATTTTTTATCTATATATGTAAATATAAAATTAGGGAATCGTAATTAAAAGGTGGTAAATACATAATTTTTAATTCGGCTGTCTAAGCTGCCTTGGGCAGTAGAGTTAAAAGAAATTAAATTGCGTTTTCCAAAGATGGTAATTATATTGAAACAAATTAATATTTGGAAAAAAATAAAGTGTTTAATTTTCCAGCATGAATCTGGGAAGCCACTCAATATATTACGTGTAGGCCTGTTCGGCGTAAACTTTAATTGTACCTAAATGACGACCGTGGTTTGTGCATTATAAAAGGCGTGTATCAAAGAAAACCTTAACATGGCGTTCAAGCTCAAAAAGGTTCTTCGGAAATCATATTTTTATACGATTCCAAAGATATCACATTTTTATTAGACTAATCTGTAGTTTGGCCTCTCTGCGATTATAAGATAAGTGTAAATATGCGTATGTAACATACGTAGCATTAATCTATTTACTTTTTCTCAATAGATATTCGCAAAGGCTGGACGATACCAAGCTATAAAATATTTTTCAATGAGAATGACGAAACAATAACTCATCAGATTGTGGACCGTCTGTCTCTTGCTAAACAATATACCTATTTCAAGAGATTATGTTTAACCACAGTGGGTTTTTGATTGTGTGAGCAGACGTCAATAGCTGCCAACCAATAAATATTTTATGGATGTGGTATTACCGCCCCATTTGTTGAATCTAATCGCGATGCGTACATACATACCTACTGAAGAGCAGTCTTTACATGAAGAATTAGATAATAATGAAGGAGTATATGAAAATGAAAGTAGTTTTTTACATTAGTTTTAAATATATTTATTGAATAAATAAAAAATAGCTTAAAGATACTTTATAAAACAACAAATAAAAATCTTTAAGAGGAAATGTTGAATTTCTTCCAAAAGAAAAAGCTGCATATGCTAGAAAACTTAATTTTACAAGATCTTCTAATTTGGAAATAACGAAAGCCTCCATGTCCTCCGTGTGCGGTGCTGTAAACGGGTTTTGTTCAAACATTGGGAAATCTGTAACCCACACAATAATATCACTATTTTTGAAAACTTTTTTAATATTACTGTTGTTATCTGTTGATGATATACTTGTCTTGCGTTGGGCAGCAGAAAAGTTAATCATCGCATCGAATGCTAAAATACTGGCGCTAGATAATATTATTGATACCTGTTCGGTAGAAGGGCATGTCATCGGGGCTGTAACCATTAGTGGTTTATAATTTCTCTAATTTAACAACGGACTGAATTATGTTGTTCTGCAGTATAGAAAGAAAATAATTGTTTAATTATCAAGTCAAGGTATTTAGCAAATTTTTTGAAACTAACTTGTATGGGTCGAAAAATTATAAATCCGGCGTCCCTGTTGCTTAAATACAATTGCATCGATCTTTGTAACGTCGGCAGTTTGTTTTTTATAAATCGTTGAGTCTCTTGTAGGTATAATATTGCTTATGTACTGTGGACTCGCCATTGAACTTTGCCTCAGTGTATAGTTTATTTTACTACTTTGTTGTTGCTGATGTTCCTTGGCGGCCGCAAGCGCTGAAGAACTTACAACGGCCTGTGCTTTTTTCAGAAATGTTACAAGAGGTGCTGCTAAATTGTTAACAGCATCTTTTATGAACTTTTCACAAACAAATTTCAATTTGCCATCAACTTCTTTGCGAGAATCCAATAAATGTTCTTTAATTTGAGGCATTCCATCTAATAAAAACTCCAAGAGAGCGTTGGGGCTACCCATTGAGAACAATTGCTTGCGCTTCACTAGTAGAAGCGGCAGTTTCTACTTTTCTAAATTCCAAAAATGTTTCTTTTATTGTGAAATTCACTCCGAAACACACAAACAATTTTTTGACTGAGATATTTTAGATGCTGCTGCCGAAACACTTTCAATATATCACTATTTTTGAAAACTTTTTAATATTTCGCTGCAATTTTTCACTAACAAAAACAATTTGTGTACCTTGTAAACAAACTTTTGACAATGAGTTGCTTTGTAAACAATAGACAGCTGCGCTAGTGAGGGTACCTGTTTAATCTGCCTTGTATAAATATAAACAAAAACACATATACATATATACTTATAAACATATTTTTCAACAACAATCTGGAAGTTACAAACAAATTTAAATACATTTATAAAACATATTAGAACAAAATATTTAAACGTATACACGTATATATATTTAAAATTGTAAGAAGTTGTTTACTCTATTCATATAAATGTATACATACATATGTAGTTTATAAACATACATAAACAATTTTTTAACATATCCATATACACGTATAAACATATATACATAATTAGCAACAAAATTCAAAATGTTTTAAAATTTTTTTATTTAACACATTGTTGTCACAATACCATTATATGTATATAAATGAAATTTATTTGTTGGTGGTTAAGCAATGTCTATATGCATTTCATTGGTGCTTTACCAAATCGTCAGTAGACTTTAACCACAGTTTTGAAAAGCTAAAAACCTCTTATCTTATGCATATACTTCCGAAAACCATCTGAGAGTTCACAACTTGTAAATTACAAACTATTTTCAAAAATAACAACAGAACAAGAACATAGGCTTGCAACTCATACAAAACTAAACCAACAAATAAAGTATGTTCGATAAGAATCTATTTTATTTTTCTACACCTTTATACAATCAGAAATCCATTGGATAACAAGAAAAGTGTTTATAAGGCAAAATGAAAAATAAAATCTAAACCAAACTGTTATGAAATTTTTTTATTTAACACATTGTTGTCACAATACCATTATATATAAATGAAATTTATTTGTTGGTGGTTAAGCAATGTCTATATGCATTTCATTGGTGCTTTACCAAATCGTCAGTAGACTTTAACCACAGTTTTGAAAAGCTAAAAACCTCTTATCTTATGCATATACTTCCGAAAACCATCTGAGAATTCACAACTTGTAAATTACAAACTATTTTCAAAAATAACAACAGAACAAGAACATAGGCTTGCAACTCATACATAACAGTTTGGTTTAGATTTTATTTTTCATTTTGCCTTATAAATACTTTTCTTGTTATCCAATGGATTTTTGATTGTATAAAGGTGTAGAAAAATAAAATAGATTCGTATCGAACATACTTTATTTGTTGGTTTAGTTTTGTATGAGTTGCAAGCCTATGTTCTTGTTCTGTTGTTATTTTTGAAAATAGTTTGTAATTTACAAGTTGTGAATTCTCAGATGGTTTTCGGAAGTATATGCATGAGATAAGAGGTTTTTAGCTTTTCAAAACTGTGGTTAAAGTCTACTGACGATTTGGTAAAGCACCAATGAAATGCATATAGACATTGCTTAACCACCAACAAATAAATTTCATTTATATAAAATGTTTTAAACAAATTTAAATAAATTATAAACATATACACATATTTTTCAACAAAATTCAAAAAGTTTGAAAAACAAGTTAAAATAAACAACATATTTGAACAGTAACAAACAATAACTATGCCTATGTATCTCTTATAAACTAGATGTCTATAATTTTGAGCTACATTTGCTGTATCTGCCTTAAAATTAATTCTTTTTGTGATTGGTGTATTGATTATGTATAACATTTCTAACATAAATCTACGTTTATAATTATTTTCTGTGTTTAATATTGAAACATTGTCAAAGTTTGGATAATGATTAAATCTAGAACAATGTGAATATAATGCAGTTTTTATGTCCTGCAACCCTAGTTTTTAATTTGTTCTTTGTTGTACCTATATATACCTTATTGCAATCTTCATTGTTATTTCCATTACAAGGTATTTTATAAACTAAATTCGACCTGTCTAATTTATCAACTTTATCTTTTGCCTTACTAAAATACTTATTTAATGTATTATAACTTCTATAAGCTACTGTATATTTTTCAGAATCACATATTCCTGATTTCAATGCGTTCTGATATTCCAGATACATAAGTTAAAGATTTGTAAATTTTTGGTTCATTTACATTTCTATTTATGTTACTATTGCTTAATCCATATTGATTTATTAATCTATATATTAGCCAAGCTGGAAAATCATTATTCCTTAATATATTTTTAATTTTATTTTTATTTTTTCCATGAAATCTACTGTCACTAATTGTTAAAACTTTATCCACAAAATTTTTAGCTGTATTAATAATAACTTTTTTATTATGATTCGAATAATAATCAATAATTATTCCTGAAGATGTCGGTTTCTGGTACTAATCTATTAATAAATTTCTATTCTTTCTAATTATTAAAGTATCTAAATATGAAATCATACAGTTACTTTCTTTTTCCATAGTAAATTTAATACAATTTTTAAACTCATTTAATGCCATCAACATATTATCTATTCCACCTTCAGAAATTATGCAAAATAAATCGTCTACATATTTAGTCATTATCCTAGGTTTTATGGCTACACGTCCAATACAACTGTCAAGTAATCTCTCCATAACAATATCAGCCACTATAGGAGAAGCTGGAGATCCCATTGGTAAACCTTGTTGTTGCAAATACTTATATTTTCCCATCATATTGAAAATATCTGTTATCTTCTTCCTTTCTATCTTTTCTCTATCTAGAATTTTGACTTTGTCAAAATCCACTGAATGTTTCTTGTCGATAACATGGGCTGATAAAGCTGTCGATGTTTTTTGTTTAGCGATATCGTTTTTGTGTTCTGACATTCTGGTTCCCAAGTTTCTTTTTGTAGTACCTATATATATTAGGTTGCATTCTTCTTCATCATTGCCTTTACATTGTAATTCGTATACTAAATCACATTGTTGTCGTTTCTCTGTTGGTGCTTTGATTCGTGTAAATATACTCAAGAAGTCCATCTAATACGATATCGGCTATAGTAGGTGAGAGGGGGTTGCCCATCGGCATGCCAAAAACTTGATTGAAAACTGTTTTATCATATACAAAGTAATTGTTATCTATGAGACAGAAACTGCCGGAACTTGCTCTACATTGAAAATACTTGATATATTCCTTGTTGAGCTTGAAATGAATTTTGGCAAGGTATCAAAAATGTTATAGTTGATTTGGTCCTAAGAATTGTATCCCTCATAGTCTTGAATCTATTAATAAGTCCTCTGACTTGATTATTTTTTTAAATCTGCTGTAGCTCATGTCCTTTCCTTTTTCTTTAAAGTTATTGTGTGCTCTTGAAATTGTTAAATTCTTCTGGTTTCTTGACCTCTTTTTAATTATTATTGTATTCTGATATTTTTAAGCTTAAGGTCTCTTTATTTTAGTTTAATTTTTAATTTCAATATTTCGTCACTCCTTTGTGTGACTTTTTCAGGAAATTAATTATTTTATTTGATATGAAAAAATATTTTGTTTGTGAAACAAAATTATTTGTCAACAAAATACAAAAAGATTCAAACAAATTTTAAATAAATTTACAATATACATATGAACAATAATAAAATATTTAAACCTATACATGCATATATATTCAAAAAACATTTATAAAAAACAATTTTTAAATCATATATACATACATACACACATACATATCTCGGATTATGCCAAACACAAGAGGGCCAAAGTATCTTCAGAGGAAAATGCTCGCTGAAGTAGTAAGGAGCATTATCCTATATGCACACACGGTATGGTCAGACTCACTTAGATATTCCACATATGTGGGGCTGGTATCCCCTGTATGTAGGCTAGCTGCTTTAAGAGTATGTAGTGCATTCCGGACAGTGTCGGACAAGGCGGCTTTTATCATTGCGGGTAGGATCCCTATCGATTTAGAAATCATGAATAGGGATAACTCTGACTTATGTATGCAAAAGTGGCAAGAAGGGTGGTCAACCACTGAAAAGGGAAGATGGACTTATACATTATTACCCGACATCAGACTGTGGCTGACTAGGAAACATGGTGATCTGAACTATTACCTAAAACAAACCAACCATCAGCTTACTCGACACAACTCAAACAGCTGATAGCCACTGCATTCTTATTCATAGCAGGCTCTAATTGCGTAATAGAAGATTTTATATGTTAAGAAAAATTCAGATAAAGGAATGAGGAATTACATATTGCGTATTATGGGTTGCTTTCGATTTCTCCAAAATCTTCGATAAATGAAAGAATTTATTCCAAATCAAGTCTTACGAAAAGTGCAGAGAGAGTCGGTTAAATCCTAAGCATTTAAATCAATTTATTTTTCTAAAAGATTATTTATAAGACCTCCTTAAAACTTATAAAATAATGCCACAGTTTATTTTTTAATTAACACGTAATAAGCATAACATATGTATTTATGAATTCTGTTTTCTTGGTCGTTTTGGTTAAAAAACTGTTGATAATAAGTTTGGTTTTAATGACCAATCTGTATTGTTTATTACTTATTTTAATAGGGGTAAACCCTACGGGCTTTTAGTGGTCAACAATATTTATCACCAAATATGAAAAAAAAACTATATCATATATATATTTTTACCCAACCTTTCGTTTGATGTTTGCAAACTTCTTCAGGGGTGTTATTTATTTGTTGTATCTAACACAAAAATATATATAAACAAGTAAAAGTGCTATATTCGGCTGTGCAGAATCTTAAATACCCTTCACAGATGTAATTTTTCTTTCTTGCCAAAACAGAAAGTAGGTTTAATTAAAAAATCAAAATGATGTTATCGGTTACTTTTATATTTAAGAAAACGTTTTAATTTTTCGGCTAGGAAACTAAATGTTTGGATTTTCTTATATCTAATACCTATTAACGTCTTTCAAAAATATTATATATATTTAATTTACAAACAAAACAAAAAATCCGTTTCATGTACCCCAAAAAGTTCTAATTGTCCAACCGTAGAATCTAGTTTAATACTAGTTTACTTCTTTCTGATATATAAAGTAGGTATAATTCATCATAAATATCAAAAATAACAAATAAAATGGCTGCTTTTATGAATCAGAAAATTTATATTCCAACACTGAAACCGAATTTTTAATTTTTTAATACTAATTTAATTTTTTCTGATATATAAAAAAGGTTTAATTCACTAAAAACACAAAATTTTGAATTTATGTAAGTATGTACTTTTAGGTACCAAAAATATTTCGATTTTTAACCCTGGAAACGAATTTTTAGTTTTTAAAAGTTTTAATAACAATTTAATTCTAAGCGAAGTATAAAATAGGTTTAAGTCACTGAAAAAACTAAAAGTGGGAACTTATATGGTTACTTTTATGTACAAAAAATTTCGATTTTCCAACCCTGGAACCGAATTTATAATTTTTTGATACTAGTTTAATTTTTTCTGAAATATCTAATAAGTTTAATTCACTAAAAGCACAAAATTAGGAATTTAAGTATGTACTATTATATACGAAAAATATTTCGATTCTCCAACTCTGAAAGCGAATTTTTATTTTTTTACCAATGCAATTTCTAGTGAAGTCTAACATAGTTTTGCTTGACAAAAAAATTAACATTTTTAAACTTTTTGGTCACTTTGATGTACCATAAAATATATAATTTGTCCAACCTTGGAGTCGAAATTTTGATTTTTTAAAGATTTTAATACCAATTTTGTTCTTCCTGAATTATAAAACAGCTTTAATTAGCAAAAAGAAACAACGTCAATTGCCTTTTTGGTTACTTTTATGAAGAATAAATCTTTCAATTTCCCAACCCTGGAAACGAAATTTAAATTTTTTTTAACCAATGCAACTCTTAATAAGGCATGAAATAATTTTATTTAAGAAAAACTTAATATTTGTAACCATTTAGATCATTTTTATGTACCACAAAATATTGCAGTTATCCAACTCAGCAATCAAAATTTTAATTTATTTTTTCAATTTCTGATATGTACCAATTTTGTTTTTCTTGAACTAAAAAATAGTTTTAATTAGTAAAAAACAGCGTCAATTGCCTTTTTGGTTACTTTTATGTACAAAAAAAATTTCAATTTCCCAACACTGGAAGCGAAATTTAAATTTTTTAAAATTATCCTTATCAATGCAAATCTTCATGATGTATAAAGTAGTTTTGTTTAAGAAAAACTCGAATTTTGCAACCCTTTTGGTTATTACATGTACTACAAAATATTGCATGTACCAAAAAAATTTAATTCTTCCAATCCTGGAATCGAAATTTAAATTTTTTTCTTTTTTTTTATAAATGACACGCTTCTTGAGGTATAAAGTAGTTTTATTTAAGAAAAATTGAAATTTTTTTACTATATTGGTAACTATCATGTACCATAAAATATTGCACTTGTCCATCCCTGGATTCGAAATTTTATTTTTTATTTTTGAATTTTTAATACCAATTTTGTTCTTCCTAAATTATAAGACAGTTTTAGTTAGCAAAACACAAAAAAACAACATCAGTTGCCTGTTTGATTACTTTCATGTATAAAAAAAATTCAATCTCCCACCCCTGGAAGCAAAATTTGAATTTAAAATTATTTTTTTGGCCAATGCAAATCTTCATGACGTATAAAGTGGTTTTGTTAAAGAAAAACTTGAAATTTTTAGCAATTTTAGTTACTGCATGTACTACAAAATACGGAATAGACTGATAAAAAATGTTTAATTTCCCATCCCTGGAAAACAATTTTTATTTTTTTAGTTTTTAATAGACCATTGAGGCTCCCCAAAGCACGAAATTCTAATTTAATTTACAAATATTAAAAAATATAATTGATTTTTGGTATAAATTTTGCGTCGAGAAATGGGTGTAAGCTTCCCAGCTCTGGAACCATACTTCGGATCTTTCTGAATTTCAATAGCACTCTGTTTAGGTTCATTTCCAATCCAAAGGTCCAAGAACGAAGTCTCTAGCTCCTCTGGCGGCCGATCTGGAAAAACCGATTTCACGTACAGACGGACGGACATCGCTCAATCGTCATCGTTATTCATAAGGATCCAGAATATATATACTTTATGGGGTCCCATGTGCATATCGAAGAAATTAAACACAGAATGACAAACCTATATATACCCTTTCACTTTTTTGTGAAGGGTATAAAAATATTGTAAAATAGTTTAAATGTTATGGGATACCACAGATCATTAACTGACGATTTATGTTATTGTCAAATTATTAATTCTTAAAATGGGCACTGGTGACAGTCACCCATGATAGAATATGGTGGCACTGGTGACAGTCACCCATGATAAAATATGGTGGCACTGGTGACAGTCACCCATGATAGAATATGGTGGCACTGATGACAGTCACCCATGGTAGAAAGTGGTGGCACTGATGACAGTCACCCATGAAAACCTAACCTAATCAAATTTATGAAATAAAACACGTTTATTCTAATTCAATTCTTTACTTTTAATAAATATTTAAAAAAAACTTTACATACATATTTATTTATGTACATACCCATTAAAAATCATGTAACCTTCTATCCTCTGTTTTGTTGTACTGTTCCATCATCCGTGTTTTTGATGCGACCTAGTAAATATCAAATATTTCAGTACAAATGGAAAACAAGGAAAATTTTTAGATACTTACAACCGCTTCCAACTTGTTGGAATTAAAGATTTCTTGCTCTTCACCCAACATTTCCTGTTGCAACCAGATTTTTTGATAGCTAGTGTTGACATTCCTTTTTGATTTAATTTAATTTAAAGCAAATATAATAATGAATAGATCAGTATACTTACATATATTATTTACTTAAATTGTATATTAAATATACATTTATATTTGAAAACTATTTAATTTTTATTATACTTTGGCTGATACAGATATGAAATGAAAACTGGAATGACAACTATAAAAAATTAAACTACTACATAGACATTTGTCACCGATGATATTTATCTCTGTCAAGAGTGACAGTCATATATTCGGTAATACGAAAAATTGTTGCAAATGTATTAGTACAAATTTTATATTGATCACCCATGGAATAGGAATGTATACATTATCACATTTTTTCTTTTGATTTCCCTCACATTTAATTTCATAAACAACATTATCAATTTTTAGTTTCTCTACTTTTGATTTTGTGTTTGTGTAAATGTGTCTGAGAGTTCTATTTACGGCCCTTTTTACAATGTATGATTAAATTAACTTTAACGAAAAATTAGCTGATTGACACTTTTCTTAACAGACAGTTTTTAACCGATGGTTACCCATTTGCGTTTCACCATCATTTAGTTACTACACCAGTGTATTCTGTATTTAATATGGCAACATTTGAATTTTGTGTTTACGAAAAATAGTATAATAAAAGAGTTAAATTTATGAATTCTAGTTTTGTCATTTGTAAAAAAGGCGGGCTGCAGTTTTTTTAGCATAAATATAGAAAAACGTTTTTCAAATTTCGAAATTGAAAATATCTTTGTAACAGAAAAATTCAAAATAAATTCATTCATTTTATTTCGAATTTAAGTACTATTTTTTTTTATTCAACTTTAATCATTAAACAGATTTTAATTTAAACTCGTTGAGTTTTTTTTTCGTCTGCGGATTTTTGCGTAGATGTGTTGAAATTTGTTTCATTCACTTCTTATATATTCAACTCGCGGTTAATGACAGACAGCCTGTCTGGTACGGTTGAATGTCAATGCTAACTTTTCAATAATTTCACCAGCATTCTTGGATGCATTCTCCATGGCAGTCGTACGAGAAGACTGCTCTGAGCATGCTCCATCTTTCATTGTGTAGAAAATAAAGGAAGCTAAAGAATATTCCAAATAATTTTGAACAACATCAGCATCCAAAGAATCGTAGACGGCTAATTTGTCCGACTTCTCCACGACAGGTGCACTGAAAATGGGTAATTGAGTACACTGGTACGATACTACGGATTGAAACCTATTATAGACAATTTGTCCCTCGGTGATATCATAACCGCACTTGAGAACTTCATGAGCAATACGAGAAACATTCAAGAATGTGGGAAGCAAACGGTCGACTTCATTGGCCACCATCAAGATGTTTTTGCTGTATAAGCGTGACAAGATACCGCGAGACTTGTCGTCGACGCAAATTATTTTATTGTTCGATTCATCCTTAGCCAACTCGACTTGAATATAACGAGCAACACCAGTGTAAACTGCACCGCACAATCCACGATCTGAAGTCATGGCAATCATCAGCTTTTTAGGTTCGGTCTTTTCATCTGCCTTAATTTCAGTTTTTCAAAGAATTGCTGAGCTCCAACGCCATATGGGCAGGCTGCTTTCAATTCACGTTCTGCACCGCAGTATTTAGCAGCTGACACCATCTTCATGGATTGCGTAGTTTTCCGAATATTTTTTACAGACTATGCGAATACATATTATTAAAATTTATTTGAATTAATAAATATTAAAAAATATAAGTGTTGATTTTAATTTTTTTTTATTGTAATTTTTTGTTTTCTTTTTGAAGTGGCAATTAGTATACTAACCAGAAGAATTTGTTCTTTTAAATTTAACAGCAACAGTTCGGTTAATATGTGTCATTTAAATTTTAATCCTACATTGTGAAATATAATTTCAGCTAACTGTTGGTTAAAGTGTCAGTTAGCATTTAATCACACATTGTGAAAAGGGCCGTTATAATATGTAGAACACAGTGTGAATACCTCAAATATGTTTTGTAATTATGATTGTCAGGCAACGATAATTCGGACGTATTAAATGGGTGCACATGGAATTTTGAGCAAAATTCATTATATATGAATTTTTATTAGTCGAACTTTCTTATGTAAATTGTTAATGTTTTCCAACGGGCTTAAGTTCGAATCTGCATGACTGCAAAATAATTTTTTTATTATTATTTGATTAATAAGTGAATTTGTTCAAATTCTCTTTATTATTTATATTAAGATTGGAATATTAAGAATATTTTCAATAACACAACGCAACAAAATAAAAAAAATTGCATATGCTTTTAAAACCACTATGCAATTTTGATGTATCATGACTACCTTTGTACAAAAATGGTAAAATTTTTAAATTCTATGGATTGATTTTTTTTTTTAATTTTTTTGTAAAATTGCATTTTTTTTAGACGCTTTTTCACATTATTAGTGATAACTCGAAAACGGCTAATCGGATATTATTCAAATATAATCAGAAAAATTAAGATTTACATAGCCTTTAATCCGTCTATATCTTTTGCTTTAATCGGATCAACAGTTTCGGAGTTATAATAAAAAATGTAAGAAAAAAATATATTTTTTACGTAAAAATGGCAAAAATTTTTGTTTAAAAAAAATCATGAAAAATAGAAAACGGCAAAAAATGTTCAGATTCATTATTCTATTACAAAGCCACAAATAATAGCAACAAAACGAGATATCGACCATAAAAATCGACTGATTATTTTCGAATTTATTCACAATTAAGTAAATTAAGCAACTTCTTTTGCCATACATTTCTTATTCATCCAAAACACTTCAGCAGTACTTGGATATTGTATAGTAAGTAGTTTTAAAAGCATCTATAAAGCATAAGAAATGTATGGCAAAAAAAGTTGCTTAATTTACTTAATTGTGAATAAATTCGAAAATAATCAGTCGATTTTTATGGTCGATATCTCGTTTTGTTGCTATTATTTGTGGCTTTGTAATAGAATAATGAACCTGAACATTTTTTGCCGTTTTCTATTTTTCATCATTTTTTTTAAACAAAAATTTTTGCCATTTTTACGTAAAAAATATATTTTTTTCTTACATTTTTTATTATAACTCCGAAACTGTTAATCCGATGCTGATAGCTAAAGCTTCTTTGTTATTTATGTTCAAGTAATTGAATTTAGTTGTCAATTTACAATGAACAAGTGCGTGTGCCCCCGTAATGTTTTGAATTATGTATGACTTAAATTATGTACAATGTTTTAAACTATGTATGATTTTGCGGGGGCATTAACCTATTTCCGCCATTAATAAATGGCGGAAACAGGTTAAAAACGTGTAATTATTACGTTTTCTTTCAATTTAGAAACTGTTTCGATCCTGCGTTGTTGTTTGGCTTAATTAAAATTGTCAGTTTCAATTTATTTTATGTTAATTTTTTTTAGCTGTATTATCATTTAAAAAATAATAATTTGGTTTTTATGAACCTAATTTTAAAACTTTTTTACAAACAAATGATTAACGTTTTACGTGCGAAGTACACTTTTAGATTAGGTTAGGTTAGGTTAGAGGGCCGTTGTCCCTGGCCTGACAATCCACTTGGGTCCGTCAATTCGGTCCCTTTGTGATGCCCTTAAGCAGAGGACCTCCTAAGGGATGTCCTCCGCCGTTTCAAACCATCCTGTACCCCTGAGGAAGGATGATATCCCTGAAAGCTCCATGTTTGCCAGGCTGTCTAAGTCTGACAGGAATCGGGAGCCCAGCACCGCTGCCCTTACATTAGCAAGGGCAGGACACTGACACAGAAGATGGAGGACAGTTTCTTCCTCCTCCTCATCATTGCAGCTTCTGCAATAGTCGTTGTATATTAGACCCATCCTCCTAGCATGAGTCCCAAAGCTACAGTGTCCTGTCAGAACAGTCTCCAGTTGACGCATGCGCGCCTTGTCAAACTTGAGAAGGTCGCGTGTTTTGCGCAAATCGTAATGGGGCCACGTGGCTCTTGCCACGAGACAGTTAGCCACGCTTTCCCACCTAAGTTGAGCTAGTTTGTATGATTCGCTTTGAATCAGAAACTTGCATCGCGCTAATGGAATGCCAGTGAAGTGACTGATCATTGAACTGTTCAAATCAGTCCCTTGTCTGGCAATCTCATCCGCAGTATGGTTGCCTGGACATCCAGAATGCCCTGGCACCCAAACCAGTGTCACCCTCGAATGTCTCGCTATCTCGTTGATAGACAGTCTGCATTCGACCACAGTTTTGGATGTACTGTACACACCACTAATAGCAGAGATGGCTGCCTTGCTATCGGTAATAATGAAGATATCATTCGATATCCTATAGTACCTTAGCCATCTCGCTGCCCGAGTAATAGCAGAGATTTCGGCTTGTAAGACAGTATAACCGTCCTGGAGCCGGAATGGAGATCTTACATTGAAGTTCTCCACATAGAAGCCTCCGCCCGTTCTTATTCCCCTTTTGGATCCGTCAGTGAAAACTCTAACTGAATCCTCGGGAAAGGAAAGCCTGTCAACCTGTTCCCTGTCAACGACAATGGAACGGAAAAGTCCACCAAAGAAGGGTCTTGGTACACAGTAGTCAATGTTGGCATGGATTTCCGAGTGCTCTCTCAAAATCCTAGCATGCCCATAGTCAGTCCTAGTCCATGGACATACTGTATTCAACCTGACCGCTGAGAATAGAGCCAGTTGTCTGGCCAGAATGTCAACCGGGAGCCAGTTTAGCATTGCAAAAATTGCTCCCGTTGGTGTAGATTGTAGTGCGCCTGTCATCAGTCTCGCTACGACCCGAAAGACTTTTTCAAAGGTCCTGCGATGAGCCTGCTTGTCCATCGCATTCCACCAAACCAATACCCCGTAATAGAGTACTGGTTTAATAACAGCCTCAAGGATCCAATTGATCCCCTTAGGGTTGATACCCCATTTGAGGCCTACTGCCCTTTTGCATGTATAAATATCCACTAAGGCCCTTTCCGCTCTCGCCTGTATGTTCTGATTCCATGATAGCTTACTATCCAGAATCACACCCAGGTACTTGGCGGTTTTAGATAGTTTCAAGGAGGTGCCGTTAAGCTTTGGGTGTATAAAGCTATCGGTCTTGTACCTCCTAGTGAAGAGCACCAACTCAGTCTTGGCTGGGTTGATGCCGAGCCCACAGCTGACACTCCACCTACTCAGCAGAGCCAGCGCAGACTCCATACACTGAGATATGGTATCCAAGTGCTTACTCGATATCGCCACCGCTACGTCATCCGCGTACGCGACAGTCATAATCTGTCTGCGTTCTAGACTTAGCAAAAGCGAATTAATGGTTAGGTTCCACAACAGAGGTGACAGAACACCTCCCTGTGGAGTGCCCCGATAGACTGCCCTATACTCAGTGACATCCCCAATCGAGGCCCTGACTACCCTGAAAGTTAGTAAGTTTCTAACAAACCGGCATAAATTGTCATCAATCCCTACCGCTGCCATCCCATTGATGATGGAATCGGGGTTGACATAGTTGAAAGCACCCTCTATGTCCAGAAAAGCCCCCATAGTAAATTCCCTATACACAAGAGATTTTTCTATGTGGCCCACTAGAGAATGTAGTGCCGTTTCCACAGATTTGCCTTTAGTGTAGGCGTGCTGTGATTTGGAGAGAAGCTCATTCGGAATGGTCATTCTCAGATGAATATCAATTACTCTTTCTAAAGTTTTGAGTAAAAAAGAAGTAAGACTTATCGGTCTGAAGTCTTTAGGCTTAGTGTGTGACGTCTTACCCCCCTTCGGGATAAAGACAACCTTGCACGTACGCCAAAATATAGGTATATAAGCCCTCCTAAGGCATTCACTGTAAATTACCGTGAGCCAAGGTAGGACAATGTCCGCATTTCTCTGTAGATCCGCTGGAATTATTCCATCTGGTCCCGGAGACTTGAACGGATCGAAGCTGTGTACAGCCCAGCGGAGCCTATCCATATCCAATGGAGTTGTGACTGCGCCTGTCGCCAAGCTGCCATCGGCAGTGCCTATTAAAGGTGCCGCCTGGCTGCCAGGAAAATGAGTGTCGAGTAGTACGCTCAGCGTCTCTTGACTACTCATGGTCCAGCTACCACAGGGTTTCTGTGTGTAGCTGGGTACAACCGGTGCGGTTGATAGCATCTTACGCAGCCTGTTGGTTTCAGATGAACCTTCCACATTACTGCAGAAAGCCCTCCAAGACCTCTTTTTTGCGTTCCTGACAAGATTCTTGAAGCGATTCACCGAGGTTTTGTATGCCGACCAGTCGCCTGATCGTTTAGCCTCGTTGAATAGCCTACGACATTCCTTTCGTGAATGTGCAATTTCCGGGCTCCACCATGGTGGTCTGGCCCTTCCCCTGCAAACCGTTGGTTTGCAAGCCACATTAGTGGCACAGCGAAACGATTCACTTAGAATCTCCACAGCAGAGTCAATGTCCCCAATATTTCTAATAGTTGGAGACGTCGATAAGGAGTTGCAGAGTACATTGTTCTGTAGCTCCCAGTCAGTCTTCTTTCTGTTAACTATAGGATTGAATCTATTTACACCTAACCCTATGTTAAAGTCAATATAGCGATGATCGGATAGGGAGCAGTCATCCGCAACCCTCCAACCGCTAACCAGATTGGTGTGCTCTGCCCTAACCAATGTTACATCTAAAACCTCTCTACGGTTAGACACAATAAAAGTGGGTTCTGAACCCCTGTTGACAATTTCAAGATTATTATTTAAAATGAAATCGAAGAGACACTCACCCCGCTCGTTAGTATTGCTACTACCCCAGGAAATGTGGTGTGAATTGGCGTCAGCACTTATTATTATAGGCGTCCTGGTGCTTATCGCCCTTGACACAATGCCACGCACCTTGCCATTTGGTGGACTGCCCTCATGGTCATGCGCCATATAGCTCGAGACCAACCAAACCGTACCGGACGGGGTCTCCAGAGCAGCTGCTACAGTATCCCCATCACTGAAATCAGATAGGATAAAGATACGCAAAGAGTTTTTAGCCAAGATACAAGATCTAATATTACCTGTGCCTTTGGCAAACAATAGCTTGTAGCCCTTCAGTGCCAGTCCATGAACCCGTCCTTGGTGGACCCAGGGTTCCTGGACCATAACCAGCTCCTCCTTCCTCTTTTAGATTGCAATTAATGCATTTGTCAAGAGTGAATATTTTGCTAATGAAATTGTGTACACAAATTTTAAAGCAGTAAAATTTTAGAGCAGTTAATAATCATCATCATAATTATAAAACTGGGCCCATTTTAAATGGAATTTTCGATCGATATAGAATACCGCAATTTAACCCCTGGTTCCACAGATAACGAATTTAAATTTTCCAGTTTAATTCTCACTATAAACATTCATATTCATATGTAGCTTTGCGAGTTTGCCATTAATGTTACTTTTTCTAAGCAGGAGAGCAGAATCGACAATACCATGAGATATAATCGACATCTGAAGAAAATTTATTTCACAACCGAACTACCTGTTCATCGCAAAAATGTAGAGGATATTTTCCTGATATTATTGAAATATATTCCATTTAACGGACGATTAACGACTACGTGCGTTGATGATCCTCCTTTAAAATAATTTTTAACAACACGTACATATATTTTACTTTTTTAAAATTCCTAAAATTATATTGTGACTAATAACAACCGAATATCATCGATCATATGTAGGATAGCGCTGATTAATACACGCATCATTGAATGTTGTTTATATTCGTCACTGTTAAAACAAAACAAAATTTATTTAATTCAATTCTCCATTTTATATTTCAAGACATTTGAAGAAAAGAAAGCCAATTTCGAAAACTAAAGGAAAACAACTAACGGCCGTTATTACAACTTCATGTTAGTTAAAAGTAGGATTTAGTGTGACGTTTAAGAAGTGTTCTATGGTTACATTATTATATTTTTTTTTTTTATCTTGGACCAGCACTCAGGGGATGACCCCTATATATGCAATACATTGCGCCGGAACTGAAAACGAGGGGATAGTATTGACGGGACAGATTAGGAAAGATGAGAAGATAGACAGTTGTTTTTGTAGCTATTTCAACCTTTTACTTCGCCGGCTAATTTTTGCTACAGGGCCGACGAAGGTGGGTGCTGTTACTCTGCTTTTTTAGTACATGATAGTGTCGCTGCCAATTATATTCAATGATCAGTGACTATGCCTTCATCATTGAAACAGGCTGGCAACAACGAACACAACCACGCACTAATGCTGTTCAGAAGAATTCAACACAATATTTCATGACTCAGCGCGGGCTCGAACTCACGACCCTACGCTTCATAGTCTTGTGTTCTACTACTTCAGCCAAAAGCACCCACATTATCACTTAAACCAGTGATGCTCGTTTCATAGAGCAATTGCTTATTGGCAACAGTGATCTTAACATTTTTATATCGACTTCCGTACAGCCCTAAAAATGTTACCGTTTTTTAGGTAAAACTACCGTACGTAAAGTCTGGTAAAAAATTAATAATAAGAAACGTATAGAATTTAACTACAATAGGCATTATTTTGCATAGAAACCATACTTTTTTGATGTTTTTTCTGAGAAATATGTAGTCGCAAGAGAATTTATATTTGGGCTGCCACAAAACTAATTTATTAACACAGTTATGAATCCGCCCTGGTAGACACATTATAAAAAAAATGTTTGGGGTCTAACAATTAAAACTTTTTAAAATACTCTACAAATATAGAAATTACCTGCTTACCGTTCGGAGAGCTAAATTACCGTACAATACGGTAATTACCGTACGGTTAACATCACTTATTGGCGACACCCACCACGTTTTTATGCTCATTTAATTCAGTTGCCTTTCAGACGGCTTTTAAAATATAGTGCGTAAATAAAATGATGGTACCATTACCAAAAATTTTCGTGATTAATATAAAACATATGTTTGAAACCCTTTTTTCCAACTTCCAAGACAGGTTTAAAGATGATGCCTTTGAATCATTTCTTGATCTCTTTGAAGTCCCCTTTAAAGTTGACGTTACAAATTATGAGTTAAAAATACAAACGGAACTCATTATTTTGTAAAGCAAAATAACAGAGCACCCACTATATGCTGTCATTTTAGAAAAGTTTGGATGAATTAACATATCTAAAGTTAAGAAATAATGCTTTGAAGATAATGTCTCTGTGTCCTTCAACTTGTGCGAGCAAATTTTTTCGGATTTGAAATTCATTTGTTCAAAATAAAGGAATAAACTGAGCTCCGAACATTTAAAGCTTATTTTGCTCTTGCGAAATTGCCACAGAAGCATTTGCGTAGACACATATATTTAATTACTTAATTTTAATTTCTTAAAAGTAAACAAAGTTCCTATTTTAAACTCATACATAAACTTTAAATGGAAAATCTTTTCGTGTACTTTTTCGTTTTACTGTATTTTGAAATTAGTCTCATTTTCTTACCAATACAAAAGCTTTTGAATTTTGAGCACCACTGACTTAAACCTAAAGCAGTGATGTCAAATACGATTGTGTTGGTGAGATCACTCTTATCTCTTACATTCCCAGCGGGAGAAATGTGCGGTTGCGAGGCCTAACTAATGGCCTTTTCTAGGAGTATCCTTTTATTTACCAATAATATCTTCTAAATTTATATTGCAGTTTCGTAACAACAAAACTTTTTTTAGGTTTGCGAATTTTAATTTATTGCGTTGTTTTGAGCAAATGTATTTCAAATCGGAAAATATATATTCGCAAAGGTATGTTGAAGGGAAAAGCGACAAACATTTAAAGAAATTGTTTTTAATACAGGATATCATGCCCCGTCTAAATTTTTCCAGAACTCTATAATATTTTCCCTATCTTTAGTATTAAATTCGCTCCTAAATATGATTAGTTCCGACTGGATGCTGAATTCATAAGTTGCAATGTCGCACTTAAAAGGATTTTGAAATATGTTAAGTAGCGGTTTTATATCCTCAAAATCTTGAAAACGATCTTGAAAGTTGTAAAAAAGCTTTTAAAAAAATGCCAAGTGCTCAAATTTTTTCAAATATTTCTACTTGTCATAAATAAGCAGAGTTCTAAGAATCTTGGAAAAATCTTCCTTATTTACTTCGCCATTTTTTACATTTGGAACAAATATGTTTACATCATGTAGAAACATCGCGGTACACACGATTATTAAATAAATTTCACTTAACCGATATTGTCTAAATGATGGGTACATATGATATAATGCAGGTGCTCACAGTTAATTTTATACAGCATTAAAAGATATTTAATTTTAAAATATTTCTCCATTTTTAAGCTGACCATTTGGTTAGTTTATATATGTACAAGAGAAACAATTTTTACAAAAATCCTTAATTATGAATTCATTTAAAAGCTACTTTAAGAAGTTTTCGAAAAGATGTACCTACATACAGTGGTTCCAACTTATTTGAAATAATTTTTATCAAACCTCTTATATATATATTGTATATATATATTTATATAAATATATTATTTCTGTTTAGAGGCTTCAAAACAGGACTTGCCATTCTTGCATTTCTTCCCGCTGAATGAGAGTGTTTCTCAGTAAACAATTATATATTACGTTCTCAAAATAAAAGAGCGTAAGCGTACATGTGAGTTTTGTTTCCACAATTGTGTATGGCGCTGACATCACTGACCCAAAATGAACGATAGATTGAAAGCAGGTTCAATATATCTGCTAGATTTAAGTAACATTATAATATTGATAAACTTTTTATTCATCCCAGCAAATCCTACTTTTAACTAACAGGACCATTATTACAACTTACAAATAGTTAAGAATAGGATGCTATCTGGCAGTTAAATTTTATTTGATTATTACAAGTTAAAATTAACCGCAATGATAACTGATAAGCTAACAGTCAAAGTTAACTTTAAGAAAATATGGTAACTTTAACAACTGAAAAATGGACAATTCACAACGTTTATTTTATTTAAATGATTTAGATATATTTCGTTCTCTTTATTTCCGATTCAGTGGCATTATTTAGCTTCGACATTATTTTCAATAACACAATTTACGCAAACAACAAAAGCACTTAACATAAGTAACAAACAGAAAAGATAATATCGTTTCCAATTTTAGAAATAAACAAAAGTAAATCGTTGCAACTACGCTTTTTTAAAACCACTAATAGTAGTCGGTATCCACCGCAATGTTGCCACAATATATAAATTAGATATTTTATTTTATCTGATAGTTGTAATAATGGAAAATATGTAAAGGTCACTTTATCGTTCACGTTAGCTAATGTTAAGGTTAACTATTGGGAACTTGATCGTTAAGTTGTAACAATGGCCCTCAGAGGTACTTCTTGCTGGTATCAAAGCGATCAGAACGCATAAAATGAAAAAAAAACAATGGTAATCCAATATTTACCTACAATAAGTATTATCTATAATTTTATACCATTCACAAAAAAATTAAAGGTTATAATAGGTTTGCCATTCCATGTGTAATATCCTGGATACTAATATGTGTATATAAATAAATATATATATACACACATATATATATATATATATATATATATATATATCTATATCTATATATATATATATATATATATATGTATATATATATATATATATATATATATATATATGTATATATATATATATATATATATATATATATATATATATATATATATATATATATACATATATATATATATATATATATATATATACAGTGCTTTTTGTTTGTTATGTGGTCAAGTATGTCTATATGCCTACATTTCATTGGTTCTTACACCAAATCATCAGTAGACTTTAACCTAATTCCAAAATTAACTTAAATAGAGTGGTATTGAAAATCCAAAATACTATTCCAGAGCTTACAACTATTTGTGGACACAAAACTAACTAGCAAAAACCAATTATTTTTTATTAATTAAACTCCTTTCATACTTGGAAAAGAAACTTTTTATTCGAGGGATGGGAAATAGATATTTTTGGTACATTCTTTTAAGTTCCTTTTTTTGCTAATTAAAACTATTTTAGAAATTAGAAACAATAAAATTGGTATTAATATTTAAAAAAAATGAAAATTTTCATTCCAGAGTTGGGAAATTGAAAAACTTTTTGGTCACTGAAAGCGTTACAAATTTTAATTTTTTCTTAAGTAAAACTGAAACCACCGAAGAAGTGGTGACAAACACAATACACATGAGCACTGATGATGAAAGCGTTGCGGTTTTCGAAAACAGCTGTTCTGCTCTGCTGTGTAAGTTGAATAACTAAAAACTGATACTGACTTTCCCTTGTGCCTTGGAATATATATCATGTCTTTCAGAATTTAAAACAAAAAATTTCGAACAATTAGACTATAAATCTTAATTCAATTTAATATAGCAATATGAATGTTCGTTAAAATACTTACTACATTCTTATTTTTTTATTTTTATGCTGAATTATATATTTTTTATGCTTTATGAAGAATTAAATTGGTATTAAAAGCTAAAAAAAATTCAAAATTCTATTCCAGGGTTGGAAAATCGAAAATTTTGATTGTTTTAGTGAAATAAACATAAATAAAAATAAATCTTATAATTCAGAAAGAATTAAATTGGTATTAACAAAATCGATTGCAGGACTGAAAAATAGAAATTGGTTGGTACATAGAAGTAACCATATAATATCCTATTTTTGATTTTGAAGATGAATTATACCTTTTTTTTTGCTTCAGGAAGAACTAAATTGGCATTCAAAACCAAAGAATTAAATTGGCACTTAAAACCAAATAATTAAATATATGTCTCCAGGGCTGAAAAATGGAATTATTTTGGTACATAAAAGTAGTCATATGTGTTCATAATTTTTGTTTTTTAGTGAATTAAACCTACATTATCTTTCAGGAAGAAGAAAATTGGTACTAAAAACTAATAAAACAAACAGTTGATTCTAGGGTTGGAAAATCGAAATTTACTGGTACATTAAAATAACCATATAAGTTACTAATTTTGATGTTTATGGTGAATTATACCTACTTTATACTTCACGAAGAAGTAAATTGGTATTAGGTTAGGTTAGGTTGAAGAGAGGACATAAGCTATCCCAATCCGTCCAGGATTACACTTAGACCTCATAGGCCTGTTGTGCGCTCTATAACAAGGAGTTCCTATTCTACTGTAGGGAGCCTCCACCGATACCATGGAAACCTCTGAGTTTGATCACGTTAAGAACCTAGTTTCTTCAATGTACTTCCTTAAGTCTTTCCAATTTGAGCCCCTAAGAAATTCCATCTCCTGTATAATCTTCTGATTGAATGTTTGTCTTCTGACTTGGCTAAAAGCTGGACAGTAGCACAAGTAGTGCTCCAGTGTCTCGTCCTATTTCTGGCAGGCCCTGCATGTTATATCGCCAACGATACCCATTCGTGCCATGTGATTCCTTAACTCTGTATGTCCTATTATTAAATAAACCAATCTCCGTAGTGCTGGCCTACTCAATGTTACGATCTCCTTTGTTCTATTACCATCTGGGTCCCCCCATAGAACCCTAATCACCCTACCTATAGTAGAGTGCTGCCAATCTGTTTTATGCAATTCTATAGCCCATCGTTTAGTTCGTTCTTAAAAACCTGAAATGGCTTCGGACTATCTAGTGTGATGTTCTCCATTAATGCTCCCGTCTTTGCTAGCCTATCTGGCTCAACATTTCCATCTATTCCCTGATGTCCTGTAATCCATATTACCGCTTTGCCTCCACAGCGCGTGTATGAGTTAATCTCATCCTTGCATTGTAGTACACACCGAGATTGAACCACATGATTCCTCAGGGTCTCCATGACGTAACCGTGCGAGCGTTGTTCCCGGGTAAGACGTGTATTATACTCTGGTGTTTGGTTATGTGTTCCCTTGTCAGCCACTCACCCATCACCATCAATCTCGTAGCAGCCAGAGCTGCTTCGTATTTAACCTGTACATCAATAGGCAGTATTGATAGAATATTTTCCATCGCCTTAGTTGATGTGGTTCTCATCGCGCCACAGATGCCGATACAGCACTGTCTTTGTATCCTTTGAAGATGTTTGATATTAACCATCCTCCCAAAGAACGTCCACCATACTACCGAGGCGTATTTCATAATTGGTCTCACCACTTTCGTATAGAGCCAGTGTGCCATCTTTGGGCTCATTCCCTATTTGGACCCGATTGACCTTCTGCAATAGGTCCAGACTCTTTGGGTCTTGATTACCCTACTTTCTATATGGTCCTTGCAGGATAACCTCCAAGTCCTCCTTGATATTTGACCTTCTTTTTAATTTGTATCGTCCTATTTCGAAAAATCGGTGATTGCAAATGTGCAATCTTCCGTTTCCTCGTAAACATACAAATTTCTGTCTTCTCTGGGTTGACATTGAGACCCCTTTCTGTAGCCCAGTTATAAGCTAAATTCAGGGCCTTCATTGCTTTTTCAACAAACCCTAGGATTGTTTCCCCTTATCAGTATCGCTACATCGTATGCATAGCAGACGGGAGCAAATCCTTCCTGGGATAATGTCTTCAGTAGGGTATTTATGGTCACCACCCATAGCAAGGGAGATAGTATTTCCCCTTGTGACGTTCCGCAACATACATTCCCCCCTGCTCTTGTGTCGTTAAGCTCGCAACTTATCTTCCTGTTCCTTAGCGTATGACTGATCCATGCAGTCAATCTCTTGTCCAAGTTAATGTTACCTAGCGAGTTAATAATGCTCGAGGTCGATATATTATTGAAAGCTCCCTCTATATCGATAAATACAGCAATGGTGTACATACCCAAATCGAATGTTCTCTCTATATGATATACAAACTCTTTTAGAGCTGTCTCAACAGACGTGTTGTTTAAATTTCAATATATTGTGCCGTATCTTTTCCTTCAACATTGTATCCACAATTCGTTCCAATGTCTTCAGTAAGAATGAGTTTAGTCTAATCGGTCTGTAAACCCTCGGATCCGCATAGCTTTCCCTGCCTGGTTTTGAAATGAAGACAACTTTAGCCTCCCTCCATGCCAGGGGAATATATGCATTAGTAAGACAGATTGTGAAGATATTAGCCAACCTATCCTCTATTAGGTCCATACTTCTCTGAAGAAGAGCCGCGAAAATGCCATCAGGCCCTGCTGCTTTGCATACCATTTGAAATCCTAATAACTCCTCCATCGTTTCTGCCTCCTGCCCTCCGAGTCGACAAGTGTCTCAGGTTGAGTGTGGGTTTTCGATAGAAGTTTCTTTATTTTGGAAGCTTCACTAATGCTGTCTACCTGTTCGCAGGAAAGCTTCCAGGATTCGCGTTTGGCATCCCTTATTTCTTATTGTAGACGTTAAGTTTACCTTTATATTCTTCCCAGTGTATATCGAGTCCCTTCCTACGGGCCCTATTAAAGAGCCTTCTGGTTTCTCTCCTGAGATTTATAAGTTGACTTGTCATCCAGGGTTTTTAATTTGGGTTTCGCCTATTTCTGAGTGGACAACTGTCCTCAAATTATTCCCTAATATCAGTACTTAGTCTATCTATCTCTGAATCTATGCGCCCTACAGTATCTACTGTTGGTGGATAGTTCTCGAGTTTGTTTTGTAAACTAGACCTAAATCTTGACCAGTCCGTCTTGGCCCTATTCCTAAATGTTATCGGGTTAGGATCAGAATGGTCTAAATTCATGAAAATATAGCGATGATCCGAGAAGGAATGCAATTCCGACACGTGCCAATTGCTTATTTCATCAATTAAGTTTTCTGAGCATATAGTGATGTCAACAACCTCTTCCCTAATTCTGTTAATGAAAGTTGGTTCATTCCCAGTATTTACTGTGAAGAAGCTATTTTCCATTAGTGCTACCACAAGAGGGATGATGCGAGTTGGCATCACAGCCTATTAAGATATTCCTACCTTTACTCCTGGCGGAAGATATGATGCGCCTCAATTCCGACGTTGGTGGAGGTGTCGGGGTATTCGAGGGTAGCTACACTGAAGTCATCAGCATGTTTCGACTGCCATATACCAAAGTTGTGCCGTCTGATGTTGATAATTCTGGGGAAAAAATAAAGTTTAGTCCCTTATGGCATAGTATGCACGCCCTGGGTCTAGCCCCGGTCTTTGCATAAAAAAGTTGATAATTGCAGTCGTTCAAGCCAGAAACTTTGTTCTTAATTGTCCATGGTTCCTGTATGAACACAACGTGTATCTTACCATCAGGGCTTGAGTCGCCGTTTTACTCCGATGGAGGTTTATCTGCAGCAGCAGCATCTTTATGAAACGGCTTGTGAGGGGGCCTCTTGAGATACACTAAGCTCCGACTCCGCTTTTTCTTTAGACACCGCCTTATCCTTTTTGGAATTCTCAGTCGGGTCTACTGACCAGCCAATGGGAGTCTTCCCGACTTTGAAATATATGGCCGAGGTGGCAAAGAAGGCCTTCCCTTTTCGTTCTTCGAGGTAAGCCATGGACACTTTGTCCAGACCCACCACGATCAAGGTGCCCTCCTCTTCCTCCTCATGGTGGAATATTTCCCACTTGCTCGCATCGAGGCCATTGTTTTGCTCGGTAATGATATTTATTATGGCTTCGGTCTACAGACTTCCACCCCATCCTTTTATATAAAAGGAAGCCTTTGTTAGGGCTGGGATTTCTGTCATCTTCACAAGAGAGAGTCTTCCACCTTCGCATGGTGCCTTAATGCTGTTTATTCGGTTTCATAGTATCTCCACGCAAGAGTCAGATTTCAGTTGCTGAAACATTACGTCCCGAACAGACTTGCTGCTTTCAATGTGAATTTGTGGAGCATCCTCATCAGCTGACAATATGTACTCCACAATACATTCGCTTATGGCACTTTCCACCTTCTTGTGGTAGTGAACTGGAATTTTTCCCGATGGGCTGCTAGAATCTATGACAACATAGCTCAGCTCTTCTGCCAGTTTCCTGCGCGCCACTTTGGCATACGTAGCCCTCCTTTCGTTCGGCTTTCTCTTCAGTGATTTAGAAGCTTTCGGAGCTCCTCCAACCAATGAAGATTTTCCTGACGCCATCACCTGTTTGGAGGTACTAGCGCAAGGTGTGGTCCCTACTCCCTTTCAGCCTTCCGAAGAGTTCTCTTTAAGAAGTTTGGACCCCCCGCCCGCTACACCCCCTCCCTGTGGGGAGCTTTTTAATTAAAATTTCTGGCGTTGGCCAGCAGTGTTCTGCCCCTCCGGCGAGCGAATTCTCTTGTCCTTTTCCGTAGAGATGGGTGTAGAGACTTCACCCTTCTTTGAAGCATCCTGATGATTCCTCCGTTTCAATTTTGCCGCTTTCCGCCGTTGTGCGCCTGAGAGATTCCTCTTTTTCGAGGTGAGTTTGGCTATGCTGGCACTTACTTCCTCGACCACATTATGTACTTCGGAGGACTACTTTATGTTTTCTGGATTTGAAGAATCGGAGACCCCACCCGTCTTTTGTGGGCAGCCATTCTACCTCTCCTAGGCTTCTTGTAGCTTTAGCAACAGCGGAGGCCAAGTTGCTCTCCCCCGAAGTTATTTCCTTACAGACACTTGCTGACGACGACTAGGGGCCTGTTTGCTCACCATCAATAGCCGCCGGTACTGAGTTATTTAAGCTCTTCACCGTAACTTTCATATTTTCTAAGTTTCTTTCCATAGTAGTTATTATTCGGGTACCACCCTAGCTTGGTTTTGGTTGGTCCGCGGGGGATTACGTGAATCCCTTAGGTCCGGGGAGGGCGATAAACATCCCGGGTATGCTGAAATGCTCTTCACTGATGTGTCCAGTTCCTCAGCCCATCCCGAGACGCTAATCGCCCACCCTACTTCAAACCCTCCTATCCGCCACCTGGGGACGCGTCCGATGGGAGAAAATCCATCGGACGCGGACCAATTTTCCGTGTGGAGACTACACGGAAAATTGGTATTAAAAAAAATTTTAATTCGATTCTAGGGTTGGACCATCGAAATTTTTTCATACATAAAAGTGACCAATGTAAGTTCCAAATTTTGGTTCCTTTAGTGAATCAAATCTATATTTTTTATACTTCAAACTGAATTTAATTGGTAATAAAAACTAAAATTCGATTCTAGGGTTAGACAATCGAAATTTTGTTGGTATTTAAAAGAAACAGTATTCCTAATTTTGGTTTTTTTAGTGAACTAAACCTATTTCCAGATTTAAGTTGGTATTAAAAAATTATATTACAATGTTGGACAATCGAAATGGTTTTGGTACATAAACGAAAAGAAAATGGCTACTAATTTTTGGTTGGGCTTAAAAGTATTTTATGCTTCAGGGAGACCAAAATTGGTATTGGAATCGTAGATAAATGGTCTCCAAGGCTGGACCATTAAACATTTTTTTCAAACATAAAAGTAATCAAATAGCTTATGAATTTTTGCTTTTTCCGTGACTCAAATCTATTTATACTTCAGGATGAATAGAATTCAAATTAAAAGATCGAAAAAATCTAAAAGACGATTCTAGGTTTGGGCAATTAGAACTTGTTTTGGTGTATAAAAGTAACCAACAGAAACGAATTTTTTCTTTTTGTTTGTAAATTAAAAATATCCGATCTTTTTGAAAGACTATTTCAAATAAAATTTATTTGTTGATGGTCATCTAACCATAGTTTTAGAAAAATAAAATAGATTCATATCGAATATAATTTATTTGTTGGGTTGGTTTTGTATGGGATTCAAAGCCTTATTCTGCTGTGATTTTTGAAAATAATTTGTAGTTTACAAATTGTGAATTCTCAGGTGGTTTTCGAAAGTATGTGCATAAGATCAGACGTTTTTAAATTTTCAAAACTATGGTTAAAGTCTACTGATGATTTGGTAAAGCAGCAATGGAATGCATATCGACATTGCTTAACCATCAATATGTCAAATAAAAATTTCATAACATATACAATAAATTTATTGCAGAACATACAAAAGTTTTCACTGTTTTAAAAAAAGCCCTATCATAGATCCCTATCCAAACTTGGTCGTCCAAAACTGTAACCCTTCTACGGTTCTTTATGTTGCCAAAGTATGTCAAAAGTTAAATTTACCCGATCTAAAAATTTGACCTATTGGTAAATTTTTCTACTCATGAAATTTCAACATTCTATATCCATTCAAATTGTAAAGTAAAATTTTTTATAAAAAAAAACTTTTGTCAATTCATTGGCATCATTCCGCTATAATTTTTATGTCATCTGTGAATGTATTTCCAAAAAAATAATAATTATTCAGTATGAAATTAAAAAGTTAGTGCTTTTTGTTAGTTATTTGGTCAAGTATGTCTATATACCTGCATTTCACTGGTTCTTACACCAAATCATCAGTATAGTCTAACCTAATTCCAAAATAACAAAACTTCCTAAGTCTATACATAAACTCCCAAAAATTAATTGAAAATTACGCAAGCAAAGCCATAGGACTTAAAATTTTATTCGATATCCATTTTGTTTTTTCACCTTTTTACAATTACTTTGAAATTGGCGAACAATAAAAGTACATATGGACAGGTATATAAAAAAAGGCACAACGAAAAACAATTGAATTTACAATCTGTCAATTTCAAATGACCTTTCGCTTTAATTGTTGAATTTCCCAATTTTGGATTTTAAATGGGGTAAATATCCTAATTACGCACTTAGATGTATGTTAGAACAAAGTAAATATTACTGTGTAGTAAATTGGTCTCTTTCAATATCAAACCTACCAACATTAGTTATCGCAGGGTTTCACATTAAAGGCAGAATTAGCCGAACGCTGAAATTGTAAATGCTGCGCAAACGCATCATCTGATCCAATCTCTTATGAGGCAAATTGTGAAAATGCTTATTTGAGCGCTATAAAACGCAGCGCAGCGCAACCAACCTGCAGAAAGTGACGGCATGTATGTATGTTAAAAGAGAGTGTGGCGCAAAAGCTTTTTTTTGTACTTCTTGTTTGGTTTGATATTTGAACGTTTAGTTGATATAATTGTTGACATGCATAGTATATTTAGTAAATTAATTTGCTATATATCTTGTGTCTCAAATAGATTATACGCTAAGTCCAAATTTTGCATACTATCTCCAACATATCGGCCGGTACCTCACAAATAGGTTCTTCAATATTAGGTTCCATTTCGCCAATCGTTGCAGCCTTGTCCTTATAGACATAGCCCCACAAAAAATAACTTAAAACGTTAAATCGCACGATCTAGACAGCCAATTGACCGGCAGCAAACTTACAATAAACTGTTCACCGAACCCGTATCATGTGCGCAGGAACGTGGATATTAAAATGCAATAAGCGTTGTTCGTTTGTAAGTCGATCCATGGTTAAATTATAGACCAAACTCAACATGTTTATCAGTAATATGTTACACGAAAACAGCTGACCTGCCAAAAACAGTGTTACCTAAAAGAAAGTTGGAAAAAGTCACCCGTTATTTAGTGTTAAACTATTACAATGTTGAGATTATATGATAGAGAATACATATGTATGTAACAACACAGAAAATTGTGTCTTGAAGAGATTGATGTCGAAAGAAAGTCGACGGAAACTCTGCTACAAAAATCTGGGAAAACGTATACGACATTGAAAATTACAGCTATTTAAAACTTGAAATATCGTTAAAAGAAAGCGTATCATAAATTAACCGATTAATTTCAGTATACTTAACAATTAAACAAAGTGCATTTAATATAAGAGGTCGAGTCAGGAAAAAATGATCTGTAACCTCAGTTTCTTATTGCTTGGCTGTGTTTGCTGATTTTATTTTCATTAAATAAATAAGCTTAATTAAAAGTTATATGTTCAACCAGTAGTTGTTTCATTTACATAAATACTAGAAAATGGCACTGAAATTTATTTAACTTCTTTTTTCATGTCTTCATGAAATATTTTATTGCGTGTCTGAAATTGAAAGCAAAACCAATTAGTAAATAGTATATACATATAATTGTAATATCCACTGAAAGGAAGTTTATTCCAATATGTATGTAACTTATTAAAACAAACACAGTTTCAACAAAGAGCTAATTAACTGCAATAGCAAAATAATACTTAAGTATTCTCATATAATTTAAAAACGGGCAAGGTTTAATTTAACCAAGAGATGCTTGTTTTAAAAAATTCAAGGTCGTTTCTACTCTATGTGTTTAATTATAAAAAGAGAAAACGTTTTTATACATATTGGTCTTTATTGCAATCAGATGCAAATTCAGTTATTAATTAATAAAACAATTGGCTCAAAATTCGAATTTCAAGCAATTCCTCTGGTCATGGTCGCGTAATTTGTTTGTTTTGTAACGCAGCGAAATATCCATCTGAGACCCCATAAAGTATATATATTCTTTATCAGTGATGAAACCTAAGACGATTTGAGCATGTCCGTCCATCCGTCTGTGGAAATCACGATTTAGTTCAAACGAAAAGCGCTAGACTCTTGAAATTTGGTATAAATCGGGAAAGAGGGAAAAAGTTACCCTAGGACAGTGATGTCAGCCTCATACACAATTGTGGAAGCAAAACTCACATGTACACTTACGCTCTTTTATTTTGAGAGCGTAAAATATAATTGTTTACTGAAAAACACTCTCATTCAGCGGGAAGTATCGCAAGTCCTGTTTTGAGGCCTCTAAACAGAAATAATATATATAATATATATATATATATATATATATATATATATATATATATATATATATATATATATATATATATATACAATACATATAAGAGGTTTGAAATAAGTTGGATCTACTGTAGGTAGATACATCTTTTCGAAAATTTCTTAAAGTAGCTTTTAAATTAATACATAAGTAAGACTTTTTGTAAAAATTGTTTCTCTTGTATATAAACTAACCAAATGTTCAGCTTAAAAATGGAGAAATATTTTAAAATTAAATATCTGAGCACTTGGCAATTTTCGAAATCCTTTTTTACAACTTATAAAATTAGAAGATATTATTGGTAAATAAAAGAATACTCTTAGAAAAGGCCACCAGTTAGGCCTCGCAACCGCACATTTCTCCCGCTGGGAATGTAAGAGATAAGAGTGATCTCACCAACACAATCACATTTGACATCACTGGTGTAAAGCAGGGAAAGGCAACCTATACTATTACATTTTGCGATTGTATTACTTATTACTCTCTGCGCTCTCACCACGAATCGGTATTGCCAATAAACTTTCGTCACTTCTCCCCAATTAAAACTTTAAAATCTCCAAAAACTAACTTAATTTTATTATCGTCATGGCATTGGGGCAAAATGATGTTTGTGGCTCTGTATGCTGGTGTGTAAATAAGAAGGTTTTGTAGGACATTTGACAAAGAGTAATGCAAATACACATACGTACATATATATTTTTCATTGCATTATTCACCAACAGGCATTATTTGCAAAAAGTTTAAATGTAATGAACACAATGAATTGTGGTTCAAATTGTTAACAAAACACCAGGTGGTCATAAGGGAATGTCATTCATAATTTTCCGCATCTCTTCATACTTTTCGCCAAAGCATTTGCCTTTCCCTGTACTAGAATCAGCAAACATATTTTTCATTAAGATTTCTCAACTGTGATCGGACTCACATTGCTTTCTGGCAACGCTGATTCTTAAAGTATGCGATAAACACAACCAGCCTGTTTGAATGCTGAAACTAGACTGATTAAAGTTGTTTACAGCTCTACAATGCGTGTACACACGTACGTAACAGAAGAGTAAATGAAAAGGCGCCGCGCCCTGCATTTGCCTTTCCCTGGTGTAAAGTCACAGTCCACGTCAAAAATTATAGCAACAAAACACACAATTACTAACAACGTTGTTTGCACTGGATTTGGAGGATTTTAAATTAAGCAAATAGTTGGCAGCACTATAAATCGTGGGTATGAAAAACAACACAATCAAAAAAGGGATTTTCCTTCTTTATTTCAAATAAATTTATTTGAAAGAAAGAGTGTAAGAATACAGTCAAATCGTCAAATACATAAGAGTCTTATAAAAACTGGAAGTCAATTTGTGACCAAAATCACTGAACCATCAGCAGCAGCTGGGCATGATTTCTAAAATATTTCTAACGATGAAAGTGATGTCTTACGTGAACGAATGCGATCATCTGAAAGTGATACTGATTAAAAATTAATAAAATAAGTGTGTAATAAATGTAATAAGTGAGCAACATGAATTAGAGTTATTTATATATTATTTTACCTGATATTTCATACAAGAAATCAATTCCCTCATTATATATATTTAAATATATATATATATATATATATATATATATATATATATATATATACATATATATATATATATATATATATATATATATATATATTTATATATGTATATATATATATATATATATATATATATATATATATATACATACAAGAAAAGAGTAGACGTGTAAATATTGAACCCTGATCCATATTATACTAACTTGTAATAGATTAAATGTATTTTTGTCACATTCCAAAAACAGACTGCATTGTTTTTCGATTTTTGGTTTTACATTACTTTTTGATATGAAACACATACGAGTATTTATAAGTTTAAAAAGTTTCGAAAAGCCATCATACGAATATTCTTTGAATTAAAAAAATGTTTTAATTTGAACCTCCATCTAGACCAGTGATGTCAGCGTTATACACAATTGTGGAAACGAAACTCACATGCAGCTTTGCCGTTGAGATACTAAAGTATCACTTTTAACCCTTTTTCATTCCAATGACCCTTTTTATGACCATTTTTTTAATTTATCCCTTTGTATCATTTTAACAAAATGTATGCCATTTTTTTACCCTTTTTGAAAATAAGTTAAAGCTCCAATATTCTTCACGAAAGTTCTCAGTACACTTATCTTTTATATGTATACATATGTGTGTTGAATACATAGTCCGTACATTAGTTTTGTGAGCGTACATATAAAAATTGCATTCGACTGTTATATTCCATGCATACCTATTTTTTTCATTTAAAGTTTTGACAATTGTGTAAAATGAAATGAGGATCAACTGTGAGTATGCCCTGATTTATTTATGTGTTTCAGCTTAAGGTTTGGCAGCGAAAAGCTATTATATATATTAAAAATGTATGGACTGTGTTTTTATAGATTTCTATTTAATTTTGTAGTTTAGCCTGCCCCTCATATTCATATATGTTATATATTTGTTAAAAAAAACTTGACCCTTTTTTACTTTAAAACACCCTATTTTTGACACTTTGTTTTCTTAAATACTCTTTTTATGATATTCTTTCGAAATTTTCAGCGGCAAACCAGCCATGTACGCTTACGCTCTTTTATTTTGAGAGCGTAAAATATAATTGTTTACTGAGAAACACTCTCATACAGCGGGAAGTATCGCAAGTCCTGTTTTGAGGCCTATAAACAGAAATAATATATTTATATATGTGACGCGCAAAATAGAAAGGGACCTAAGGGTAAAAACCGGTTTTGTTCAGGAGAGCCATTTTAAAGATTTAAATACGTGAATCTTTGGTGTACCACCAATTTCATAAAACGCGCATATTTGTGGGAGGGAACACTTTTGGGGCATGGGATCGGACTCATTCGATGCTTAGATGTTGTCCACATCAAAAAAAATAAAATTTAAAAATTGATTTTTTTACCCTTAGGTCCCTTTCTCTATGCGCTGTCACATATATACATACATATATATATATATATATATATATATATATATATATATATATATAAATATATAAATATATATATATATATATATATATATATATATATATATATATATATATATATAAATAATATATTTGTTTGAGTCTTGAGGTTAATTTATATTAATATTTGTTATTCTTCGATATTTCGCTAACCATAAAATAAAATTTTATTATTTATTAAAGAAAAAATTAGACAAAAGAATTATATATATATATATATATATATATATATATATATATATATATATATATATGTATACAATATATAAGAGGCTTGAAATAAGTTGGTGCGACTGCATGTAGGTATATCTATTCGAAAATTTCTTAAAGTAGCTGTTAAATGAATTTATAAGTAAGGCTTTTTGTAAAAATTGTTTCTCTTGTATATAAACTAACCTAATGTTCAGTTTAAAAACTAATCATACTTAGGAGCGAATTTAATCCGCCAGATAGGGAGAATATTATTGAGTTCTGGAAAAATTTGGACGGGGCGTTATATCCTGTATTAAAAAAAATTCCTTTAAATGGGTGTCGCTTTTCCCTTCAACATACCTTTGCGAACATATATATTCCGATTTGAAATATGTACATTTGCGCAAAACAACACAATAAATTGAAATCCGAATAATAGAAAGTCGTGAAAGTCAGACGTGTTCTAAATACCGCTCTTAATTATTTGAATTTTTTACATGTAAAACAAATTAAAATATATAAAAAGCTACGTATAGCTGGAAAAAAAATATTAATTTTTTCGTAAATACAAAAGTTTCCACAGGAATCATGGATATGAACTGTGGAAAGTGCAGAAAATCTTGTCGGGATGTTGAAAAATGCTGTGGTGGCTACTGTGGAAAGATTTTTCACTTTAAATGCATTGGACTCTCGAAATATGAAATGATGCACTTTTTAAGCACACCAATATAAAATATATGTGCGACGATTGCATTAATTTCATCAAATTAACAAACGAATATTATAAAAATTTATTTAATTTTACAAATCAAAAAATTTGCTTTCAAGTCAATTCATCTATTAAAATGTTTGTAATTTTGAAAAAATTCTATATAAGGACGCTACTAGACGTTGAAACTCGTACTTCTAGCAATATAATTCGTAAAATATTAGTAATAGGTGATAGCTACATTAAAGAAGCTAATTAAAAAATCTAAATAATAATAATCGTCTATGTAACTTCTGAGATATAGAGCCTCGGAAAAAAGAGCCTTATGTACCCTCTTCTCCCCATAAAACTTTTTGCAATAAAAAAATATATAGGAACAAAAATATTAAACAGAAGCAATTTCTTATTTTACGTATTCTTCAAATTGAACTTACTCATTGATTTTAAATATTTTTGTCAAAATAACACCGTTTTATATGCAAAATTGAAAGCATTTTTTAATTCTGTAGAAATGTTGAGGTATTTTTCATAAAACTACCGTAATAATTTCACATTAACGATTTGAAAAAGTAATATGAAGATTTTGATGTTTTCTCTCCAAAATTTGGCGATATTGCATCTATTTTGTATGGCAACTATGTGATCAAGAAAGAAGATTTAAAGGTGTTGCCGTTGATCACAAAATCAAATTGATAATAATATAAGAAGGCAAACTTAGTTTTCACTTTTATAAATGTGTGAAATTGATTTTTGTTTCTATAGCCTATATTCTATTCACAATCTCGACCGAAATGCTGTCAAAGCCCATATAAAAAGTATTTAGTCGAAATAAGCGTGGAAAAATTTGGAAAACTAGTTTACTATGAAAAACACGTGAAATTTTTCTGAACACAATTTTGCTAAATATTTTTCGAAAATTTAAACAGAGTACTAGCCTTAAGGAAAACAAGAAATTTATAATTTTTATTTGTAAATTTTTTCAAATGAAATAATTAATGTTGCTAAACATTTTTCGAAAATTCAAACAGAGTACCGGCCTTATCGCTATGAGCCCTTGTATGTAGTATAATTTTTTGGCCTCCTAAGCGCACACAAAAATTTAATTTAATTGACTGTTAAAGTTCGACGAGGCAAGTCACATGTTTTTTATGAAAAAAAAATTTACTGCAAAATTAAACAAAATTTGTATTTTAAAAGGCTTATATTAAAATATTCTATTATAGACAATACTATCTTCCAATGGAGATATAAAATATTATAAAACCATTTTTGTATCATACAAAATTACTAAAAATTATAATATATATAAATTCATCCATCCAAGAATACAAAAAATGGAACGATGGCAACGCGGGTTGAAAATTTAGTCATGCATTTGTTGTTGTCTATGAATAAAATTTTTATTTTCTCTTCTCTCATTGATGTGAATTTGGTTACTGTTCGTGTTGCGTATGTGAATACGTGTACCGATTGGCACTCGTATCTGGAGTGTAATGGATGTGGTGCCCTGCTCTATACACAAATAAATCTTGAGTCCACAGTACTGTGCAGCATAGCTCAAGTGTATACATTGAAAACATTGAATTCGCTTTATGTACGTATGCACATTTGCTGAGCTGATAACATTGTATTTGTTTTGCAACTTCATAAAAATAATGTGTGTGTGCGCCAGAGAACTTCACTTGTTGATTAAAAAACCGTTCAACAATAACAAAGGTACAAAAAACTTGTCTTTTATTTACAAATGATCAAACTTGCCCGCACACTCTCTTTTGGTGTTGATTTTCAAGCAACCGAACATATGCCTCTTTGTTGGTTCTGATGCTATATAAATCGGTTGACTCACAACAACAATCTTCTTTAAGCTAGGAATAAAAACATTAATCAAACTTGCTCAAGCTTTTATATGCGTTGTTCATTATAAAGCGGCATGGCCACACATCAAACTGACGATTCAAACTCTGCTTTTCTTTGATAGTGTTAGTGAAAAAAAATCACACGTATGATTTGATGTGAGTTTGAAGAATATCAAAACAATTTAGATTTTCCCTCACAAACTGAATTTTACCAACACATACACAAGTTTGAAGCATCAGTTTGATGTGTGGCAAGTGGTTCGATTGACTTAAGCGGCATTGCTTAAGTCAATCGAACCACTTGCAGGTTGAACACTTCCTTATTTTTTATCACAGTGATACAGTACGGTATTGGTACGGTTCCAGAGCTGGGAAGCTTACACCTATTTCTCGACGCAAAATTTATACCAAAAACCAATTTTTTTTAATGTTTGTAAATTAAACCTATTTCGTGCTTTGGGAAACCTCAATGGTCTATTAAAAACTACAAAAATTAAAAAAATTTTTAGGGATGGGAAATAAAATTTTTTTTTCGGCCCATTCCGTATTTTGTGGTACATGTTGTAACGCAGTTTAATTTCCCAGCCGAGGTATCCTCAATCTGTCCAGGCTCGTCAAAGGTCTGCTTCCTTTGAAATATGGCCACCACTGTGGTCCAATTCTTGCACTTAGGTTTCGTACTCTAAGCGCCGCAACGTACGTATCAGGGCTTCGTATATTCGATAGCAAAGTATAAGCCACGCAATGTGAATATGGCTGAAAGACTAATACGAGCGATATAAATTCTGCGGATATCGTTCGGCTAACTACTATAAGAATAATAAGAGTGATATAAATCCTGCGGATATCACTCGGATAAATACGGCAACAATAATAATAATACGAACGATATAAATTCTGCGGATATCGTTCGGCTAACTACTATAAGAATAATAAGAGTGATATAAATTCTGCGGATATCACTCGGATAAATACGGCAACAATAATAATACGAACGATATAAATTCTGCGGATATCGTTCGGCTAACTACTATAAGAATAATAAGAGTGATATAAATTCTGCGGATATCACTCGGATAAATACGGCAACAATAATAATAATACGGACGATATAAATTCTGCGGATATCGTTCGGCTAACTACTATAAGAATAATAAGAGTGATATAAATTCTGCGGATATCACTCGGCTAAATACGGCAATAATAATAATAATAATACGAACGATATAAATTCTGCGGATATCGTTCGGCTAACTACTATAAGAATAATAAGAGTGATATAAATTCTGCGGATATCACTCGGATAAATACGGCAATAATAATACGAACGATATAAATTCTTCGGATATCGTTCGGCTAACTACTATAATAATAATAAGAGTGATATAAATTCTGCGGATATCACTCGGATAAATACGGCAATAATAATAATACGAACGATATAAATTCTTCGGATATCGTTCGGCTAACTACTATAATAATAATAAGAGTGATATAAATTCTGCGGATATCACTCCGATAAATACGGCAATGATAATAATACGAACGACATAAATTCTTCGGATATCGTTCGGCTAACTACTATAATAATAAGAGTTCGGGTACCCTCTAATATACACACATGCACTAAAGGAAAGAATCGTATTCCAACTCATTCCTCCCGATTGTAACAAAACCTTGATCACTTATGCACCATAAAATATTAAGCAAATGAGATTTTTTCAATTGCTAGTCAACACAATGTGTTGTGTGATATTTGTTTGTTTTGTTTATACGGTGTGTGTATGTTATGCATAGTGTGTATACGGCGTATGCATGCATGTTTTTATTATTATTGTATTTCTGTTTATGCGGTGTGTGTACGTTGTGTGATGTCTATATGTTATGCAGTGTGTGCATGAATGTTTTTATTACTATCGTATTTCTTTATATACGGTGTGTGTATGTGGTGCTTCGTGGCATACCAGACAGAACAGCCGGCCGCGAGGCAGGAGGTTGGCTGTTCGAATCCCTGTTTGGTATTTTTCTTTTATTGTATATTTTTTTATATGCGGTGTGTACTTGATGTTTATTTGTTTAGCTTATTTAAGCAGCTATTGATGATCAGTAGTGAGTGTTGGGTATAATTTGTAACGTCACGTTACAGTCCCCCCTTTCTTTAGTTAAAAAAAAGAAAGAAGAAAAAAAAAGTATGTATATATGTATAGTTACAAAAAGGATGTTTGGTTTTGGTTGGGCGAGTTTTG
Source organism: Linnaemya tessellans (assembly GCA_951800035.1). Classification (NCBI taxonomy): domain Eukaryota; kingdom Metazoa; phylum Arthropoda; class Insecta; order Diptera; family Tachinidae; genus Linnaemya; species Linnaemya tessellans. The sequence continues at coordinate 97,122,473 of OX637532.1, read as the reverse complement.
ACCACTGAGTGTCTTCACTACCTAAATATTAGGTATCATTTACCGAATTCCAAGGGATTTCGGCTCGGCCCTTTTTAAAAATTCTTTTCTTTTTTTTTTTTTTTGGTTTTTTGTTTTTTTGTTTTTTTTGTGTTTTTTTTTTTGTTTTCTTTTTTATTTTTATTTTATTTTTTTTTTTTTATTTTTTTTTGTTTTTTTTTGTTTTTTTTTGTTTTTTTTTTTTGTGTTATATATTTCATAGGATAATTCAAAAAAATGGTAAATGATATAAAAAAATATACTTATAAAATTCATGTAGTATACAAAAGTAATTGTAAAAACTTATATTAGTTCAAGCAAGGAGGGGAGGATGGAAAATTCGTGCTGTGCTAAATCATTCTTGAAGGGAGAATTCCTTTGTGTGCCCGAGACATTTTAGCGTGACCTTTTTATTTTTTATGGTCACTCTAATCTTTGGTCGTCCAGGGGGAAATATGTACCACATTTTCCTCGGAACTCCTGGGTCAGTGATGTTGATCCCTTTGAAGAGGTGTTCCGGACTTTCCGCTTCATCCAATAAGGATTTAAGTTCCGCTTCTGGGGATTCCAACTCTAGGATGTCGTTATTATAGTCGTGTTCCTTTCGTACCTTTTCCTGTATTGGCACCCACGTTGGTAGCTTTTCGGCGTGACAGGTCTCTAGGGGTGGTGTCGGGGTGATCGGTTGGTATGGTGGAGGTTCTCTTAGGCTGTGCAGTGGTTGTGCTCGGTGGTGGTCGAAGAGAGTCACTGCAATTTTGTCGGCTGTTGCATCTCCCGATTCTCCTACCATGGTCCTCTGGTTAGCTATTATTTTTAGCCTCTTATCTTTTGGCCTGGCCTCGAATGGTGGTCGGAATGTGGTTATCTTCTGTGGCATCCTCGTTTGTCGCAAATATTTTTTTATGTGCCCTGGGGCTAGAGGTCTTGTTGGTCTTCTTTCCATTGTTAGACTGATAATTAATGTTAATTTGTTCTGCTATTTATAGTGATGCGAGGTGGCGAGCACAAACAATTTATGATTGATTGTTGCGTTCGTGGTATGGTTTGAGGTCTTTTACGTGTAGTTTGTGCTGTTTATGCTTGATTTTAATCAGCATTATGTTTTCTGATATTTTACCTATTACTGCATATGGTCCGTCAAATTTTGGTGCCAATTTGCCGGCGAAATAATTGGCGGCTGATGATAGATAGTGCGTTCGGCGGTATACCAAGTCTCCGACGTGTGGTGTCCATTCTCGTCGTCGTAGATCGTAATATCGTTTTTGCCGATTTGTTGCTTCGGTTGCTATTTCGACTATTTTTTCCCACTCCTTTTCTTTGATTACATGTGTTGGGACTTCGATGGGTACCTCCCCTTTTTTCCGTATTTGTTGTGGTGGTGATGGATTTCTCCCCAATACGATTTCTGTGGCAGTATGTTTGGTGGACTCGTGTACGGCGGTATTTATGGCAAAAGATATTTCGGATAAATAGAGGTCCCAGATGCGGTGGTGCTCTTTGGCGTTTATTGCGATCATAGTCTTTATGACTCGATTTGTTCTTTCGGTAGGGTTTTCTTGCGGGGTATATGGTGCGGTGAGTCGGTGTTGTATTCCGAGTTCTCTTAAAAAACTACCCATAGCCTTGCCTGTGAATTGCGCTCCATTGTCGGATATAAGTATCTGGGGACACCCAAAACGGTAGATTATTCGCTCCTTGAGAGCTACTATTACTGCGTTGGTGGTGGCGGTTCTCATGGGGATTAACTCTACCCATTTACTAAACTTGTCGGTGATTACTAAAAGCCAGCGATTTCCTTTTCCAGATTTTGGCAGTGGCCCAATGAAATCGATGCTGACGATTTCCCATGGCTTATAAGCCGGTTTCGTGTACTTTAGCCCTGCTGCTCGTCTTTGTTCGATTTTGTATTTACTGCACGTTATGCAGGATCGCACGCATTTTCGGACATCGTGACTCATGCCTGGCCAGTAATAACTTTCTTGTGCTCTTTTTAATGTTTTGTGAGTACCTAAGTGACCTGCGGTAATATCGTCATGCACTTCGGCCAGGATTTCGTTCCTTCTTTCTCGCGGTATGCATAGCTTCCATTGGGGTACATCGGAAAGTTTGCTCTTGCACAGTATGTGCTTAAATAGTCTGTCCCCTTTTATTTGGAAGTCGGGATGTTTGTCTTTGTTGGCTTGTACTTTGTTGAACTTGTTTTGATACCATAGGTCGGAGCTGGTTACGGTAGCTAGTGGATCAATCGGTTCCTTGTCGAGTATTGGGCTTCGGGATAGTGCGTCGGCTACGACATTTAGTTTGCCTCTACGGTATTCTATGGTAAAGTCATATTGTTGAAGTTCAAGTGACCATCGTGCTAATCGTCCCGACGGGTTTTTTATGGTGTGTAGCCATTTAAGAGACTGATAGTCGGTAATGACCGTGAAGTGGTAGCCTTCTAGATAAGGTCGCATCTTTCGGATTCCCCATAGAACCGCTAAGCATTCTTGTTCGGTAGCTGAGTACTTTCTCTCAGTATCCTGGAGAGTCCGACTCGCGTATGCAATGACTCTTTCTTGCTCGTCTTTCCTTTGGAAAAGTACCGCTCCTAGACCTTCGCTACTAGCATCAGTTTGGAGGAAAAAGGGTTGTGTGAAATCGGGACAACAGAGGATTGGAGCCTGAGTGAGTTTTTGTTTCAGGTGATCAAATGCTTCTTCTTGCTCGAAACCCCACTGCCATGTGGTTTTCTTTCGTAATAAACGTGTCATGGGTTCCACCAAGGACGAGAAGTCTGGTACGAATCGCCTGTACCATGACGTGATTCCCAGAACTCGGCGTAATTCTTTGATAGTCTTAGGGGCTGCTAACTCCCTTATCGCTTCGATTTTTGACGGATCGGTGTGTATTCCTTCGGAGCAAACTACATGGCCTAAGTATCTGAGTTTGGTTTGTACGAAATCACTTTTCTCAAAATTTATTTGTAAATTCGCAGTGAGCAGTCGAGAGAAAACTTCCGTTAAATGGTTTATATGTTCCTCGAAGTTTCGTCCCAGTACGATGATGTAGTCTAAGTAGGCAAATGCTCTGGGATGTAATTCTGCTCCGATTACGGTATCCAGGACTCGTTGAAAAGTAGCAGGGGCCGAACGGCATTACTTTCCATTGGAAAAGTCCACGGCCTGGTACGGTAAATGCAGTATATTGCCTGCTGTTGATTTCTAGGGGAATTTGCCAATATCCATTTTTCAAGTCGATTGTAGATATGAATTGTGCTTCTTGGAGCTGGTCGAGGATATTGTTGATTTGTGGCAACGGATATGCATCGGGTTCAGCGGTTGCATTGAGTTGGCGGAAGTCAATGCACATTCTCCATGTGCCTTGTTTCTTCCGTACGAGTACCACAGGAGAACTGTACGGACTATGTGACGGTTCAATACGATCCAAGCGGAGTAATTCGTCGATTTCCTGATCCATTATAGCCTGCATCGCTGGGTTCCGAGGGTAGTACCGCTGTGTTATGGGTCGGTCATGTTTCATGTGTATCTTGTGACTGCCGGCGACACAAGGGCCTTGTATTTTGTTAAAGCTGGTTTTTGCGTTGTTCAGCACATGTGTAAGCGTTTTTTCCTGATCGGTGGATAAGAAACTGCGGTCAACTAGAGCGTGTAGTCGAGGTGCGTGGGTAGACGGTAGTTCTGGTATTGTTAGGCGGATTCCATCTACATTTAACATGATTTGTCGCTTCCGTAGGAAGTCCATGCCCAGGATTACTGGTTCGGCCAGATTAGGTAGTACCGAAGCTAGCAAGCGTGTTGTTTGTCCGTGGAAGGTAATGGTTATTGGATATACAGATATACCTTTAATACAGGAACCATCGGCCAGCTGTGCTGATCTTTGCTGTGTTCTTGGCCGAACGTCCACGCTGTCTATATGGTCTCTTATGCTGGTTCCTAGGTATGTTAGTGTAGATCCGGTGTCGACTAGCGCTCGGATAGGCTTGTTGTTCACCTTGATATTTATGTAATATCGTCCGTCACTTTCAGGCGGGCTGTTTTGGCTACACGGACAGTTGCGGGACATAATGTTATCCTGTCCGCAACGGGAACAGAATAGTCTACGTCTATTTCTGCAGTTAGCCCTGCGATGACCAATTCGTTTGCAGTTCCAGCACGTTTGTGTTGGGTCGTATGGCGTGATGTTCGTATTTATCCCTAGATAGTGACTGGGTTGGGGTCGAGTTTGTTTTAGCTCTTCTTTTCGGAGTAGCTCGTATTCATCGGTGAGTTCGATAAGTTCGTCTAGAGTTTGGAAATCGTTGCGTCGTACATATAGCCGGTATTCATAGCGGAGCCCTTCGTAAATGCGGTCGGTATGGTCCAATTTGCGTAGTTCAGGGTGTTGGCGGATTAATGTTTGAAGGGTCAGGATGAAGTCTTTGGCTTTTTCTCGGGGTGCTTGTTTCCTATGATAAATCTTTTCTTCTAGGTGTGCCAGATGTCGTCGGGGGAGAAAAAACCGAATTGCCATATTTGTAAAATTTTCCCATGACGTTATCTCCGTTCGCTTTACTCGATACCACTGGAGTGCACGACCTCTTAGTATCTCTAATAATGACAGTATGAGTCGGTTGGGCTGGATTGAGTAGCATTCTGCCAGCTCCTCTGCTCGTTCCAAAAACTCCATGAGGTTTTCGTCTCCTTCATAGATTAAGTCCCATCGTCGGATAATGGACATTACCTCACTGTCAGTAGGACTGTTTGTAGCCCTTTCCTTGACAGGTTGGACGATTTGTTTGAACGACTCTTGGTGGGCCGGTTCCTCTTCTTCTGCCAAAAGTTCTTCCTCTAATGACCGTAGCAGATTTTCTGATGATGCTCGGGCTCGTTTGGCCCGTACTAGATCGCCCAAAGCGCGTCTCAGTTGCTCCACTGTGGCTCCTTCAGCCTTTATGCCATGTTGACGACAAACTTCAATGAGTTTGTTCTTTCGTAAAAGGTAGATCCATCCGAGGGAATCTATCTGTAGCGTATTTTTGCTGCCTTGAATTGGGTGGTGGCAAAATGGTGAACTCGTTCCTTCCCCGCTGGTGGTTGGGTTAATTGTTTTACCACAATGATCGGGTTTGGAAACGAGTCCCTGCTCGGGCGCCATGGTAACGCAGTTTAATTTCCCAGCCGAGGTATCCTCAATCTGTCCAGGCTCGTCAAAGGTCTGCTTCCTTTGAAATATGGCCACCACTGTAGTCCAATTCTTGCACTTAGGTTTCGTACTCTAAGCGCCGCAACGTACGTATCAGGGCTTCGTATATTCGATAGCAAAGTATAAGCCACGCAATGTGAATATGGTTGAAAGACTAATACGAGCGATATAAATTCTGCGGATATCGTTCGGCTAACTACTATAAGAATAATAAGAGTGATATAAATCCTGCGGATATCACTCGGATAAATACGGCAACAATAATAATAATACGAACGATATAAATTCTGCGGATATCGTTCGGCTAACTACTATACGAATAATAAGAGTGATATAAATTCTGCGGATATCACTCGGATAAATACGGCAACAATAATATTACGAACGATATAAATTCTGCGGATATCGTTCGGCTAACTACTATAAGAATAATAAGAGTGATATAAATTCTGCGGATATCACTCGGATAAATACGGCAACAATAATAATAATACGGACGATATAAATTCTTCGGATATCGTTCGGCTAACTACTATAATAATAATAAGAGTGATATAAATTCTGCGGATATCACTCGGATAAATACGGCAATAATAATAATACGAATGATATAAATTCTTCGGATATCGTTCGGCTAACTACTATAATAATAATAAGAGTGATATAAATTCTGCGGATATCACTCCGATAAATACGGCAATGATAATAATACGAACGATATAAATTCTTCGGATATCGTTCGGCTAACTACTATAATAATAAGAGTTCGGGTACCCTCTAATATACACACATGCACTAAAGGAAAGAATCGTATTCCAACTCATTCCTCCCGATTGTAACAAAACCTTGATCACTTATGCACCATAAAATATTAAGCAAATGAGATTTTTTCAATTGCTAGTCAACACAATGTGTTGTGTGATATTTGTTTGTTTTGTTTATACGGTGTGTGTATGTTATGCATAGTGTGTATACGGCGTATGCATGCATGTTTTTATTATTATTGTATTTCTGTTTATGCGGTGTGTGTACGTTGTGTGATGTCTATATGTTATGCAGTGTGTGCATGAATGTTTTTATTACTATCGTATTTCTTTATATACGGTGTGTGTATGTGGTGCTTCGTGGCATACCAGACAGAACAGCCGGCCGCGAGGCAGGAGGTTGGCTGTTCGAATCCCTGTTTGGTATTTTTCTTTTATTGTATTTTTTTTTTATATGCGGTGTGTACTTGATGTTTATTTGTTTAGCTTATTTAAGCGGCTATTGATGATCAGTAGTGAGTGTTGGGTATAATTTGTAACGTCACGTTACAATGTAGTAACTAAAATTGTTAAAAATTTCAAGTTTTTCTTTAACAAAACCTCTTTATACGTCATGAAGATTTGCATTGACTAAAAAAAATTTTTTTAATTCAAATTTTGCTTCCAGGGATGGAAAATTGCATATTTTTTTATACGTGAAAGTAATCAAAGAGGCAACTGATGTTTTTTTTCTTGTTACCTAAAACTGTCTTATAATTTCGGAAGAACAAAATTTGCATTAAAAATTCAAAAAAAAATCATAATTTCGAATCCAGGGTTGGACAAGTAATATTGAACTTGTAGTACATGAAAGTGGCCAAAATGGTTAAAAAATTAAAATTTTTCTTAAATAAAACTTCTTTATACCTCAAGAAAACTTGCACTGATAAAAAATAAAAAATAAAATTTCGCTTGCAGGGTTGGGAAAATGAAAGTTTTTTTGGTACATGCAATATTTTGTAGTACATGTAACATCCAAAATTGCTATAAATTTTGAGTTTTTCTTAAATAAAATCACTTTATACTTTATGAAGATTTGCATTGATAAAAAAAAATTTTAATATTTAAATTTCGCTTCCAGGGGTGGGAAATTGAAATTTTTTATACATAAAAGTAACCAAAATGGCTAAAAATTTAAAATTTTTCTTCAATAAAACTACTTTAAACCTCATGAAGAGTCTCATTTCTAAAAAAGCAAAAAATTAAATTTCAATTCGAGGGCTGGGAAATTGAAAGTTTTTTTTTGGTACATGCAATATATTGCAAAACATGAAAGTGACAAAAATGGTTGCTGATTGCTAAGATTTTTGTAAATAAAACTACTTTATAAGTAATGGAAACTAGCATTGGTATAAAACGAAGACAAAAATTAAAATTTGGATCCCAGGGATGGGAAATTGAACTTTTTTTTATACATAAAAGTAACCAAAAAGCCAACTAACTTCGGTTTTTTACTAATTAAAAATATTTTTTAATTCAGGAAAAACAATATTGGACCAAATTTTCAATATTGAAACCAAAATTTCGATTCCAGGGTTGGATAACTGCAATATTTTGTAGTACATGAAAGTGACCAAAATGGTTACAAATTTTAAGTTTTTCTTAAATAACCTCATTATTAAGAGTTGCATGAACCTCATTATTAAAATATTTTATGGTACATGAAAGTGACCAAAAAGTTTGAAAATTCAAATTTTGTTTTTTTAGTGAATTAAACTTATTTTAAACTTCAAGAAAAAATAATTTGGTATTAAAAATACGGTTCCAGGGTTGGAAAATCGAAATTTTTTGTACATAAGAGTAGCCATATTAGTTCCTTATTTTGGTTGTGTGTTAATTAAATCTTTTTTATACTTCGGGAAGAGTTAAATTGGTGTTAAAAACCAAAATAATTAAAAATCCAATTTCAGGGGTGGAATATCGACATTTTTTTATTCATAAAAGTAACCATATAATTTGTTATTTTTGATTTTTACTACTACTTTTACTACCTACTTTATATATCAGGAAGAAATAAATTGGTATTAAAAACCAAAAATATCTAAAAGACTATTCTACGGTTGGACAATTAGAACCTTTTGGGGTACATGAAACGGATTTTTTCTTTTTGTTCGTAAATTAGACATATTTAATATATTTGAAAGACGTTTAGAGGTATTAGAAGTAAGAAGAGCCAAACATTTAGCATCCTAACCACAAAATTTTAACCTTGTCTTATATATAAAAGTAACTGATAACATAATTTTTTTTCTAATTATTTTTTAATTAAAGCTACTCTCTGTTTTAGCAAGAAAGAAATAATTACATCTGTGAAGGGTATTTAAGGTTCGACACAGCCGAATATAGCACTTTTACTTGTTTTTGTTTATTTTTATTTGTTCTCCTTTACAGTGGTGTGAGAAACTTTTTTGTGTTATATAATTTGTATTTTTTATTAAGTTAAAATTGAGAAACACAAATTTTCTGCAGTATAAGTAGTCCTCCAGTACTTGTTCGTTTTCCATACTTATTTCACTTAATATGGACCATATTATACCTTTTCCTTACGCCGCGGCGACAAGGTGTAAACGTTCTTGGAAATTTGACTTAAAAAATTTTTTTCCAAACAGGCTATAAGTTCAAATCTGCGAAACTGCAAACTATTTTTATTTTTTTTATTTTTATTTAATAAATGAATGTGGTTACATTCTATTTATTTCTCAGAGTGGAATATTAAGAATATTTTTCACTTATTAGGTGGCTTAGTTGAATGTGATAACAGTTCCTATTTACACAAATTTTATTGTGAAAAAGAATACGGGAACTGTATCAACCTGATGTTAACATGTTATTGTTATAATACCCGTGTTACCGTTTGATTATTTTTCTTCATGTCCCATTTTTCTGAATTTTTTGTTCCATCATACCTAAGTCAAACTTTTTTGGTTTTTTTGAATTTTATACTTAAGTACATGTGAACGTTTTTTCCAATTTTTTTATTATTGGGTAGCTCAAGCCATAGCTTAAATTTGTATGTAGTAAGAATTTTAACGAACATTTTTTTATATTGCTATATTAAATTTGAATTAAGATTCTATAGGCTAATTGTTCGAAATTTTAATTTAAATCTCAGAAAGACATGATAAATATTCCAAGGCACAGAGGCAAGTCAACATCAGTTTTATTCAACTTAGACAGCAGAGCAGAACAGCTGTTTTCGAAAGACGCAACCCTTTCATCATCAGTGCTCATGTGTATTGTGTTTGTCACCACTTATTAGGTGGCTTAGTTGAATGTGATAACAGTTCCTATTTACACACATGTTTGTGATACAGTAGAAAAATAAAAAAATATCTGTTCTGCATTCGATTAAGATATTAAATACCTAAAATATAAAAACGTTTTATATTGAATGATTCAGAACCAGTTTAATTTGTAATTGTAAATGCATTAATAGTACTATACAATGGAGTGATAGTACATATAAGAGGTATGGCTCTTACAGCAGCCAGATATTCTTTGTTCCGTTTGGAGGAGGGGCCACCACACACAAAAAACTGGCGTCCTCAGATCTTGGTGCTCTCGAAACTGAATGACAATTTTATGCCGAAATATCGCAAAATCGTTGCGTTTGCTACTCAACTTAAAGCCGGTAATGGCTTGACTATTTGTATATCAGTCATACAGGGAGATCATACCAAAATAAGCAATAATGCTATTGAGGCCAAACAGTCGTTGCGCAAGTACATGGATGATGAGAAAGTAAAAGGTTTTTGTAATGTTATGGTGGCCGTGCAGAGTCTAGGAAGAGGGATCGTGTACGTGAAAGACAACGAGAACGTACTCGTGAGTTGGAAGTTAATCTTGCTGGTCCCTTTGTTCGATGTGGCCGTGCTGCAAGACGCTATATGGTTATAATACCAAAAACCTTGGACAACAACGGTGCCAGCAAATCAACGTTACCTTTAAATGGTTAATAATGATAGCGAATGGATTGGATTTATTATTCTTTATTCTACACTCTAATACTTACATATATTTATATGACTACTTCCAACAATAAATTGATCACACAAAATTGTATATTAAAGAAAATTTATTAATTTTTCAATACAATATATAAATACTAAACAGCAAATTTGTAACAAATTATTGAAATTACTAAATATTTTAGAAATTATTAACATACATATACTGTTTTATATTACAATTTATTATTTGTTTTGGAATTTGTTCTTTGTATAGTCGTATGTGATAATTATGTTATGTGATAATTACATCGAAATGGTCAGCGCAGATCAGTGCTGCTGCGGTAAGTATCCTGCCACAAATCTCGCTCCATTTGCCACTGCTTCCAACATCTTTTGGAACATGAAATAAAATCCCCTCTCCCTTACTGAACTTCTTCTCGCACACAAAGCACATCCGCATATTGTTTTTTGTCCACTTTTTTGGTAAAATTGGTGAAATTTCATAAAAACTTTTTTGGGCGCACAAAAATTTTAGTTTTAATTTATAAAAAAAACAAACAAAGTAAGCAGAAGAAGATTTTGACAGACTAGAGGAAAATCACCTGATCGACATTTTCTGAAATAAGGTCACCTGATTGAATTCGCCTTGACCTGTACCACCACTCATGTATCAATGTTGAATTGGTGACAGGGATGCCAGTTTTTTTGAGCTTCATCGCCAAATGGCTTGTAGAATGTCGCAAAAATCGGTAAAATATCGCCAAAACATTAAAAATGGAATTCAAGTAATAACATATATTTTTATTACAAAAAATTGTAGCAATTTATTTAGTTTAACATTCAAATGCCTTACCATATTTGGTAAGGCATTTGAAATATATAAAATAATGTAATATTTTGTTTTAATTTTATTAATACAAATATTGTTATATGTATATATAAAAATTCAGTTATTGTATTATCAAAATAGTTCTTACAAAAATTAAAAAACAACATTTCTTATTAAAAAATATTGAAGTAAATTAGTAAAGGGTACATTGGTTAAATATTGCATAAAAATTTCACAAAAAACATAAAAAACTAATCAATGCTTCAGTTCTGAAATCAAAATAAAAAATTACAAACATTGACATAACTAAAGCTATGTACAGACGATTGTCAGATCTAACAATATTGTAAGACCTGACAATGTACTGACAATATACTGAGATTGAAAAATTGTCAGACAGTTGTAAGACAATAAATTTATCTGCCAACAAAAATTGTCAGTTCACACGGTTGTCAGATTTTCTCAGAGATTATTGATACTAATACATTTCATTGCCTATTTTAAGGGTAAATCAGAGACCCAATACAAAATCAAATTGAAATAATTGTACTATGAGAAGTTATATACATACATATGTATGTGAATACATCGCACTGTTTCCTCTAAAGAGCGTCAACTCAAAATTTACAAAATTTCAGTAGTGGCAAAAAACTGCAAATTTTTATACTCTTCACAAAAAGTCAAAGGGTATATATGTATAGGTTTGTCATTCCGTATGTAATTTCTTCGATATTCACATGGGACCCCATAAAGTATATATATTCAGGATCCTTATGAATAGCGTTGACGATTGCGCGATGTCCGTCTGTCCGTCCGTCTGTACGTGACGGTTTCCCAAGCCCCCAGAAGAGCTGGAGACTTCGTTCTTGGACCGTTGGATTGGAAATTAACTTAAATAGAGTGCTATTGAAATTCAGAAAGATCCGAAGTACGGTTCCAGAGCTGGGAAGCTTACACCTATTTCTCGACGCAAAATTTATACCAAATATCAATGATTTTTTTAATGTTTTTAAATTAATCCTATTTCGTGCTTTGGGAATCCTCAAAAGTCTATTAAAACCTAAAATATAAACGTTTTTTTCCAGGGATGGAAAATTAAAATTTTTTTTCGGCCCATTCCGTATTTTGTAGTACATGTAGTAACTAAAATTGTTAAAAAGTTAAGTTTTTCTTTAACAAAACCTCTTTATACGTCATGAAGATTTGCATTGGTCAAAAAAAAATTTTAAATTAAAATTTCGTTTCTAGGGATGGGAAGTTGGAATTTTTTTATACGTAAAAGTAACCAAAAAGTCAATTGACGTCGATTTTTTTTTTGCTAACTAAAAGTATTTGATATTTTAGGGAGCACAAAATTGGCACCAAAAATTCAAAACTAAAAAATAATATTTTGAATTCAGGGTTGCACTAGTGCAATATTTTATAGTACATGAAAGTAACCAAAATGTTTAAAAATTTTAAATTTTTCTTTAAAAAAAGTTACTTTATACCTCATGAAGCGTTGCACTGATTAAAAAAAAACAAAAAAAAAATTAAAATTTCGCTTCCAGGGTTGGGAAAACGAAAGGTTTTTTTTGGCACATTCAGTATTTTGTAGTACATGTTATAGCAAAAATTGTTCAAAATGCTAAGTTTTTCTTGAATAAAACCTCTTTATACATCATGAAGATTTGAATTGGTCAAAAAATTTTTTAAGTTAAAATTTCGTTTCAAGGGTTGGGAAATTGGAATTTTTTTATACATAAAAGTAATCAAAGAGGCAATTGAGGTTTTTTTTGCTAACTAAAACTATTTTATATTTAGGAAGAACATAATCGGTATCACAAATTAAAAAAAAATCAAAATTTCGAATCCAGGGTTGGACAAGTGCAATATTTTATAGTTCATGAAGGTGAACAAAATGGGTCAAAATTTAAAATTTTTCTTAAATAATACTACTTAATACCTCATGAAGAGTTGCATTGGTAAAAAAAACAAACAAAAAATTAAAATTTCACTTCCAGGGTTGGGAAATTGAAAGTTTTTTTGGTACATGCAATATATGAAAGTGACCAAAATGGTTGAAATTTTTAAGTTTTTTTTTAAATAATACCTTTATATCTTATGAAGACTAGCATTGGTATTTCGCTTCCAGGGCTGGGAAATTTAGATTTTTTATACATAAAAGTAACCAAAAAGCGTTAGTTGCCTTTTTTTTTACTAACTAAAACTATTTTTTGGTTCAGGAAAATAAAAATTCGTATAAAAAATTAAAAAAAAAGTCAAAATTTAGATTCCAGAGTTGGATAACTGCAATATTTTGTAGTACATGAAAGTGACCAAAATGGTTACAAATATTAATTTTTTCTTAAATAAAACTATTTCATGCCTCATTTAAAATTGCATTGGTTAAAAATAAACAAACAAAAAAATAAATTTCGTTTCCAGGGTTGGGAAATTGAAATATGTTTTCTACATAAAAGTAACCAAAGAGGTAATTGACGTTGTTGTTGTTTTTGCTAATTAAAACTGTTTTATAATTCAGGAAGAACAAAATTGGTATTAAATTCTTAAAAAAAAATCAAAATTTGGACTCCAGGGTTGGACAAATGAAATATTTTGTGGTACATGAAAGTGACCAAAAAGTTTAAAAATTTTAATTTTTTTGTCAAGTAAAACTATGTTACAGCTCACTAAGAATTGCATTGGCAAAAAAATAAAAATTCGCTTCCAGATTTGGAAAATCGAAATATTTGTGGTACATAAAAGTACCCATATAAATTCCAAATTTTGTGTTTTTAGTGAATAAAACCTATTTTGTATTTCAGAAAAAATGAAATTAGTACTAAAAAATTAAAAATTCGGTTCCAGGGTTGGAAAATCGAAATTTTTTGGTACATAAAATTAGCCATATAAGTTCCTAATTTTGGTTTTTTGTGGATAAAATCTTTGTTATACTTCGAGAAGAGTAAAATTGGTATTAAAAACCAAAAAAATCCAATTTCAGGGTTGAAATATCGACATTTTCTGATTTATAAAAGTATCCATGTTATTTGTTATTTTTGATTCTTATGATGAATTATACCTACTTCATATATCAGGAAGAAATAAATTGGTATTAAAAACCAAATAAATCTAAAAGACGATTCTACGGTTGGGCAATTACAACTTTTTGGGGTACATGAAACGGATTTTTTCTTTTTGTTTGTAAATTAAACATATTTAATATTTTTGAAAGACGTTCAGAGGTATTAGAAATAAGAAAAGCCAAACACTTAGCTTCCTAGCCGAAATATTTAAACGAAAAAAATTACATCTGTGAAGGGTATTTAAGATTCGGCACAGCCGAATATATCACTTTTACTTGTTTATACTTCTTTGTATGACAAGCAGGTACACAATTGTATACGTTTTTGGCAGAAAAATAGAGATAGATATTGATGTAAGATTTTTACAGGGGGTAGATATGATCACTGTACATCGATTTCTTGTAAAAAGTGAAAATTGTAAAATTTTGAGTTGACTCTCTTTAGAGGAACCAGTGCAATTTGTGTGAGTATATTGCTTTTGCAGACATATTAAACCATATATTATAGGAAATTAGTCTTTATTATTCCAAAAAAGAATTGAAGGGAATATTCACTTTGTCATTCCGCGTGTAATGCAGCGAATCGGGCAAGAGGGAAGAAAGTTCCCCCAAGAAGAACTAAACCAACTGTTATACTGTGTTATTTTAAAATTTACTAAAAACTAGAAAATATATTTTTTTGGTTTCTAATGGTCTAATTAAAAATGTATGTTAACCTTGTGTAATTTCAAAGTATTGGTTGATCGTTCAAACAGTGGGCCATTGAACAAATAACATACATAAATTTAAGTCACCCTAATAAAAATACGGGCCACTTCAATGAAAAGATGGACCTCTTTAATGCTACCAAAATATTGTACTGTAAAGTTAAAATTTGGAGATCCTAAAAAAATTAGTTTCTCAAATAGCAGAAATCCCATTGAAAATATGGGCTACCCCAATGACACCAATATATTGTATTGTCATGGGTGAAAAATGGCTGGCAGATTTTAATTTACAAAAAAACACACAAAAAAAATTTAAATAATGAAAATACCAGTCAACTTAATAAAAATATAGGCTTCCCCAATGATACCAAAATATTTTATTGTTAAGCGTAAAGTTAAAATTTGGGCCATCCTAATATAAATACGTAAAATACTTCAATGAAAATATGGGCCAACCTAATGATAACAAAATTGTCATCCAACAATATCGAGCTGTGGTCCAAATTTGAGCTAAATCGGTTCAGAGCAAATGGGTATAGAAATACATATAGACATTGCTTGATCACCAACAAATAAATTTCATTTAAAATAGTATTGTGACAACAATATGTCAAATAAAAATTTCATAACAGTTTAATTTAGATTTTATTTTTCATTTTGCCTTATAAATACTTTCTTATCCAATGGATTTCTAATTGTATAAAAGTGTAGAAAAATAAAATAGATTCATATCGATTATAATTTATTTGTTGGGTTAGTTTTGTATGAGTTTCAAGGTCTACTATGCTTATTCTGTTGTGATTTTTGAAAATAGTTTGTAATTTACAAATTGTTAATTCTCAGATGGTTTTCAGAAGTATTTGCATAAGATAGGAGGTTTTTAACTTTTCAAAACTGTGGTTAAAGTCTACCGATGATTTGGTAAAGCACCAATGAAATGCTTGACCACCAACAAATAAATTTCATTTAAAATAGTATTGTAACAACAATATGTCAAATAAAAATTTCATAACAGTATATGTAATAACAACATAATTTTTAAAGTTTTTTTTTAAGTTTCTTAAGCATATAATATTTTTTTATGTCAAAGGAGGTCCAACGCGTTAAACTTGGAGCCATAAAATAAATAAAAAAATAATTTTTGGACCCCGCCCCCTTTTGTGGGCGTTATTATATGCAAAAATAGTGTTAAAATTTAGCAAATTGTATTACTTAAACCTACATTCCTTAAAAATAACATTTTTAACCTTTTATGACGAAGCTGAGACGTTATCTGGTGCTCTTCTCTCCTACCCGCCTCCTCCCCTTTTCCCAAATAAAAAAAAAAAAATTTACACTTAACTATCCCAAACCTTTATTTTTAGTGCTTTATGGCGAAGGTGAAATGTCTCCCCCACGCCCCTTCCCGGAGTGGCCACTAGACAGTTTTTATTTACTAAATATTTGGAGGGTATTTAAGATTAGACCCGGTGGAATATAACGTTTTTACTTGTTTTTTTTAACTTTAGGTGTTCAATATGTCGAGTCATAACTGCCAAAAAAGCTTAAGCGACATGTTCTTCGAAAATCGTGTTTTGATGATGATCGATTATTTACAATAATTTGGATCATCTGCCAATATATCACAGTCATATTAATTACCGTTACGGAAGAACAGCAAAATAAATTTTAGCTTAACTGCATATTTCCTTTAAATTTTTAATTTGTTTACATTTTTTTGTAACTGCAGTGTCGTTTAAGCTAAAATTTTCTTTTTCATATAAAGCAAAAGTAGTGTCAAACATTCAAGAATATCAATGCAATAGTTAAAGAACATCTTGCTAAGGACAATAATTACAAGTTTTTACATGTTTTGGTTAAATTAACTGATTTTTCACTACATCGAGAATATCTTAACCTTCAGAAACATGCATTATATTACAGGAAATTCATTAGAACTATTAACATTAAATATTACAATCAACTACAATCCTATGTGTCCAATATTGAGGATCTACTTCCATTTAAATTAAGGATAACTAAAAAAAAAAAAAATTTACATATTGTCGCTTAAGCTTTTTTGGCGGTTATAGCTCGATGTATGAAAATACATAGAAAAATTGTCTGGCAATGGTGCCATTGTCAGATACATTAATTTAAACACATCTGCCAATGAAAAATGAGCTTACAATGTCTGGCAATTATATTTATTACAATGGTAAAATAAATTGTTCAGACGATTGGCAGAAGTCTTACAGCATAGTACCTTACAATGTACTAACAATGCTTTTTCTGACAACGTTGCAAGACAAAAATTGCAAGTTCACACGATTGCTAGACATTTTCTGACAATTTTTCTGCCAATAATGTTAGATCTGACAATCGTCTGTACATAGCTTAAGCTAAAACAATGGCAGTTTACTGCCATCTTGCATGTACTTGATATAGACCAGATACGGGCGTTTCATACAGGGCTGCCAGAAATGCCGATTTATCGGCATTTTGACGATTTTTTACTCCAAAAATTTCAATATGCCGATTTGCCGATTTTACCCCTAAAAAATGCCGATTTTTTAATAATAGTGTGGAACATCTTTTATTATATAATTCTTCTTTTAATAACAATTCAATTGCCTTGTTGTAACTGTGCACGAAATTCCGATGTTCCTTAAAAAATAAAACTTTAAAAGAAGGAATTCTTTATTCTAAAGATTATTTGAAAATGAAAAACTCTAATTGCGAAATAAATAACGATTTAATAAAAATGTCAAAATCTAATATATATGATTGATTTATGAAAACCACATTATTTCCAATTTTTGTATTATATTTACGAATTTTGTTCAAAAATTTTAGGATAATATTCTAAATTTTTAATTGTATATTGTAACTCCTATTTTAGAACCTACGAGTAGAGTTAATTTTTAGGAAATTCTGAAATATAATAGCAAAATTTTGAAATACTATTGGAAAATACGTATATATTTTAATTGGAACGAAGTTCCTTATGAGACGTTGCGGAGGGGTACCCTAACCGGGAAGATATTTTGTTTCTAACTCAATGTTTAAGACGTATGAGCAATACAATTCCATACAAACAAATATTAATCATACGCTGCCGGGCCGTGACAGAATTCAATTTCGTTTGGGAACAAAACTGATTCTGTATTTTCGTTGATCGGCGAAAAGAAAAATCCTAATAAAAAATGTATACCCGAATAATTATTTTCTTTATACCTCGAATAGAACTTAAAATTAATATTTTTATAATAAGGAACTGCGTTCCTATCCGGTGTCCCACGACACCACACATCTGTTTTAATTATTTTATACTGTTTTATAAAAAGCAAGTTGATCTTATGTATTTTTTTTAAGTAAAAGTCATTCTAAATGAATAAAATAATAAATCCTTTCTTTTAAATTGCCAATTGGGAGATTAAACGAAACCCCAAAATAATTTCAAAATTTGTGAGGTGCAAATTTATTGATCTATACATGCTGTTTTATGTATAATATTTAATAAATTATATTGAATTGTTTTTGTTTATATGTCAAAATAAGTTTTTTAATTAATGCCGATTTTTTGCGGATTTTAAGAAATGAAAGTGCCGATAATGCCGCTTTTTTTTTTGGGAAATTTGCTGATTTTTCACGAAAAATTTCTGGCAGCCCTGGTATCATAGCACAATTGTGCTGAGATCATTCACACGTATTCTTACCCTCTTTAATTTAGTCGTCGATGAGACAGCGACGAATGAATATCAGGCGGATGCTTACGAATTTTTTTATATATTTTTCCAGAATATTTGTCCAGCAAACAATTTCAGTCATGATGATATGCGACAAATATTTTGTCATAAACAATGCTTTCGATAACATACAATGCCTTTTATAGAAATTTTCTCCAATAACGGACTATACTAATTCTCCTAATATAGTAATACACTTGGTCATATTATTAATCTCCCATGCCGACAAATATCAAAGCTTATTAAGTTTGATACATCCAACCGCGTATTTTTTTCCAATATTTATGCTCCACCGAGCAAACATTCTTTTATTTATTTTCTTGAATAAAAAACATAACAAATTATTGTCTTATCTTTTTTAAATTTTTTCGTTTGACTGTTTACTTAGAAAAAGTTTTATTTTTAATTAATAATTTTACGTAATCAACGTTTTGTTTTTCAACTTAGAATATATTGGTACTTATTTATAAATATATAATGCACCATTATCTTTCAATCGCTTGGCTTTTTGTGTGGTGGGTAGCTCGCAAGCTCAACACATACACAATTTACCAATACATTGACGGTGCCCACCACTGATATAGACACATGAATTCGCCTTTGTATACATACCATACTAACTAAACTCAATCACTTATATAAAAGTTGCCAGACAGCTTTTTCTAGACTCTAAGGAAATAAAGCGAAAAAAGTCAGAAATTTATGGAAATATAAAAAAACATAGCCAAAAATGTCGCCATGGACTTCAAATATCGCCAAGTGTATCGTCAATCGCAATATCAAAATTTTCATAGCCACAAACAATATTTCATCGCCACGTATGGCGAGAAATCGTCATATCTTACAACGCTGATTGGTTATGTTGTTTGCATGTTCGTATATTGCTCAAATCACATAGACGGCCGGTTCAAGCATGTTGTGTGAATTAATGAGAATACGAGCGTTTGGACACGATGAATTTACTAAAAGCCCTCTCTTGCCTGTGCGATCTTCTTCATAAAATACTTTTGTTAATTCTACTCATAATCAGAATTTGATGTATACAGCAGAATGAAATGATTTTTAATCATCATTGAATTTTTCTTTAATCTTTAAAATGAACAAAAATTTTTGTGCTGAACAAAATCAGGAAAAATCGTGATTTTGAAGTACTCTGGTGTGCGCAGTAAAAGGAAACAATGAAAATATTATACTTATGCACAAGTTTCAAATTAAAAAAGCATATACACGAGATGTACACGAGTACACTCATTGTTATACACAAGTAGAAGGTGTACACGATGAAAGAAAGACAATGTATATAGTGTATTCAAGGTGTACATTGTATTAAAGGTGTCCATTAAACTTTGTTATACATTTCTGAGATCTCTGGTATCCATGTGTTAGTTGAATGTGATAAGAGTGTTTATTTGTACACATTTTATGGGGGAGTAGTAGATGCGTGAGAGCATCACTAAATCATGATAGTCTATATTTTCATTATGTTCCAAGAACTGGAAGACAAACTCCACAGTCAACAAATTGGAAACCCTTTTACTTAATTTGGCATTCAATATGGAATATAAGCCTGCACTGTATTTGCCATCGAGGTAATTTTGATCTCATTGCATTCCATTATTCATTGAATATACTTAGTTAAAAAAATGTTCAACTTCTCCATAGATGGAATTAAAAGCAGTAATTGTGCATGATATCCGTGTGTTTCTTCTAACATTTGACAATTGTGTTAATTTTATAAATAATGAAGTTGAATGAAGATTTGTTTACTATTTTTTACCTTCATCATGTTACAAGGCTGCAGCTGCAATAATCTTGAATAAAAGCTTTATTATTTAAAAGGCTTTTGTTTGCTTACACATATTTCAATTGAAATAAATTAACAACTACCGTGATAATATTATAAATGTTTCATTATCTTTTTGCATAAAGTCGTGACATTTTGGATACATTGAAGTACGTATGTATGCATATACTTATGTACATTTATGTAAAAAAGTAATTTAAAACTATTGACATACACACATGTTTGTATGCAGACTAACGAAGTGTGTATATATACATACATGCATACATACATTATTGTAACATTAACTTTTGAACAAATTCCCAACAATTTAAATAGAAAGAAAACATGATTTAGCAATCCGCTATTGCTTTAGAGCAATACATGAAAATTTAAAAACATATAATAGGGGTTCTATTACCATCTGCAATATGATGTGTAAAAAATGTTGTATAAAAAAGGTCTTCATAATACCTTTCGCGTACATTAAAGTTAATAAAACGTTGAAAAAAAATTATTAAACGATAAAAACACAAATTTCTACTATAACAGATGAATCCTAAGTAATCCAGAGATAAATTGTGGTTAGACTTCATTATCAAATCAATGTAATTTAAATAGGTTTGATTCTAAATTTTTGTAAAACGAGCATTAATGTCGAAAAATGTCATGTTATAGCATAACGTTTTTAGATATGACGATATTTTATAGCTAAAATCAATGTTGTAACCATTTAATATTATGTATTCTTTGAATTGAAATAACGTATCTTTTTAATTTTGACAGCTATTTAAAATTTCAGTTGCACTTTACGCATTTGCTATTATTATACCTTCCAAAAAGGAATTGGAAGGTATATTCACTTTGTCATTCCGTTTATAACGCAGCGAAATATCCATCTGAGACCCCATATATTCTTTATCAGTGATGAAATCTAAGACGATCTGAGCATTTCCGCCGGATTGTTAGGAATGTGTTCAAGACGAACACATTCCTAACAATCGGAATCTTACGAATGCCGAAATAGATCATCATTTGGACAGACTCAGTAAAATAATACCAAAATCAATAGAGGAAACAGTTCCAAAATGCAGAAGTACAAAAGATAAATTCAAAAAAATAACCAACTCAATTATAAAAATGTTATATAAAGAAAAAGCAAAACCCTTACTATCATAAAAAGACACAATGGGGTAGAATACACCCGTTCTGAGGCAAGTTTGAATATAGCAAAAGTTAAATTGAAAATGATAAAAAAAACTCATAACTGAAAACTTTACCATAATCATTAACAATCGCATTCATGAAAAACTAACAGATATGGATCCTAAAGATTCCAAAAATATGTTTGGTCAAATAAAAAATATTTAAAAAAATTCACGCCACTAAATCTTCAGGAAATAAAAATTCCAAAAAGCTCTCAATTTCTTTTAACCAATGCTGGAAATAACCCACTAAGTTTAGAAATGGATGGCTTTAATAACTACATATATAATAGATGATAAAGTTTACATGTTAGATACAATAGGTGCGTTTTTGGAGTCCATTCATGTTCATAAACAGATTGATCAAGAGAACATTGTGCACACCCAAGTTAGCGAAACTTTCGATAGGTTTTTAGAAACCAAATTAGTTTTCGAGAATAATAAAACCACTCTAACTAATTTTAGTGATACAAAATTATCAGACAATTTAGAGGAAACACAATCCTGTAATTTTTTCATAACTAAAAAAAATATATATCATACATTTTTGCTAGTTTGAAAAATAAGCTATCGTCCGGGGTTGACAATATACCAAATATATTACTTAAAAAGATTCCACAAATAATGATCGACGATTATTGTAAATTATTCAATAATATGCTAAATAATTCATATTTTCCAAATAATTGGAAAACAGCTAAGGTTGTAATATTACCAAAAAAAGACAAGGAACCGAGTAATCCTAAAAATCTTCGACACATTAGTTTGTTACCTAATATTAGCAAAATTTTTGAAGTATGCATCAATAATAATATTAACAAATTTTGTAATGGTGAAAACATAAATAGTGAAAAACAATTCGGTTTTAAATTCAAACATTCGACAGTGAATGCTATACATAAACTTACTTCCGATATTAATTGGAACTGACATAAAAAAAGTTGTACAGGCGCGTGCCTTATCGACATGGAAAAGGCCTTTGACAGCGTATGGATTCCAGGCTTAATATTTAAATTGCTTCAATACAAATTCCCAATACATCAAATTATTTTAATATACAATATGATAAGCAATAAAGACTTCATATTTAGTTATCAAAATTCAAAAAGCTCAAAATCTTTCGAGATTGTTAATGGATTACAGCAAGGAACCGTAAATTCTCCTATTCTGTTTAATATATATGTGTTAGATCTGTTAAACAAAGTCGATAATATCATATTATTTGCGGATGATATTATTATATATCATTCTGATGACAAAATAGAAGCAATAAATCAAAATCTTCAAAACATCTACAACTTAGTTGAACAATATACAATTAATTGGAACATGAAAATCAACGCACAAAAATGCGAAACCATTCTTTTTATACCACCAGTTGATAAATATAACTCAAACATAAGGAAAAACTGGAAAAAGTTTGGAATTAAATCAAATTTATCAAATTGTAGCATTCCAAATAAGAATGTAGTAAAATATTTAGGTACATACATATATACTTGGACAAATTTTTGTATTTTAACCAAGAATGATAAAATAAAGATTACGCCAACAAGCTGAAATAAAAATACTTTTCTGCGCATGGAGAACTATTATGTTATTGTAAAAAAAGGACAGTGGGGCAAATTGCTATTTTTTAAATTAAATTTGTTTGATAAAAAAATTTTTAAAAACTTATTCTATTTTCCACTTTTTTTTATTTGAAATTGTTAATTTGTAGTTATTTTATATAAATATTGAACCCAAGTGCTAATTATTTTTCTTGTTTCCCCATTCAAAACAAAACTTTTTTGCTTGCAAAATATCAGCCATAACTTCCTTTGGGCTTCATCTCTTGGAAAACTATAAAATGACACAGCTTTTTGAAAACAAAGAGAATTTTGATAACAATATACAGTACTTTTCGCTTATAGTCCACAACTATAGTTGCCTAACTTTTGTGGACTTTAAGCGAATTTGGACTATAACCGATTTTCTTTATAAGCCACTTAATGGATTATAAGTGAATCCTGATTTAACCCACATTTTGGACTATATAAAATTATTTTCTTCCACTTTTTTAAAACAAAAGAAAAGTTTATTTAAAACAACCAAATATTGATTTAATTTAAATTAAAACAAAAACATTAATTTAATTAAATTAATTTAATTTAATATTATTTTGTTTATTGTTCGGCTAAAGGTCATGTTTTTTGATAAAATTAATAAACATTAAACATTTTGTTTTTATTTAATCTTTATTTAATTTTAATATTTATTGCTGATCATCCCAATATTTCGAATAGCTTCGCTATTCATCTTCAGGGGAAACACTGTTGGATACAAAACAATGATAATAAAATAATTTTTTTAATATAATTATTAAAAATTACACTAACAAAATCATCACTACATACATGTACAATTAAAATTTAATAATAATTAAATATTTTATAAATATTTTATAAAAAACTTCCATATATTCTGTGTCGATCGTCTTTGGCTGCGAAAAAAACCGATTTGATGGGGTTACTTCTTGTGTTTATTTATTATATTCCTATAAATATGAGCGCTTTTCTCTGTGTCTTGTTTATAGTTAAGTCTTTTCTCTGCTGGAACGTCAATTATATGTAACATCTCTAAAGTGAATCTCCTGGAATAATGTTTTTCTTCTTGTAATATTTTTACGTCCTCAAAATTTGGCATGTGATTTTCTTTCGCACAGTGGGCCGCAAGTGCAGTTTTTTGCTCCAGAGGTTTGTCCTTCATTTTTATATCCGACTTATGAGATGCTAGTCTGGTCTTTAGTTTAGTTTTCGTTGTTCCTACATATTTTTTGTTACATGTGTCTGAGCCATCACCGTTGCAATTAATGCTATATATAACATTACATCTTTCTACTTTATTTATTTTTGTTTTCGTGTTACTATATAAGGTCTGTAGTGTGTTATTCGTTTTAAATGCAAGTTGAAACTTGTCCACGTCATATAAGTCGGAGTTTTTTAACCTCTCCGAAAAACCTTGTATATACGTTAGTCCTTTGTAATGCCGTGTACTTGGTTCTCTTCTTTGTACTGTATCGTCCTTTGTCAATAAATTGTTTATAATTGTTTTTGGAAAATTGTTCATCGTCAAAATTTCTTCTATTTTCCGTACATTTTCTTCATAATACATAACATCACTAATATTGAGTACTCGTCTGATGAAATTGTTCGCTGTATATATTATAATCCTCTTCGGGTGTTTTGAATGAAAATTAATCAGACGACCGGATGCCGTGGGTTTTTGATACCAGTTGACCTTCATCCTATTTTGGTGTCTACTAACAATTGCATCCAAATATGGTAATTTATTCTCTTTTTCAGTTTCCATTGTGAACTTTATATGTGAATTAAACGCGTTTAAAACCTTTAGAACTTCGTCTGCTGTATCTTTATGTATAATAGCAAATATGTCATCTACGTACTTTATTAATAGTGTGGGTTTTAATGTTAATTTGTTTAAAGATTTGTCCAATAACTCTTCCATGACGATATCGGAAACCACTGGTGACACAGGTGACCCCATCGGCATTCCCTTGCATTGTTCATAAATTCTTTCTTCATATTTAAAATAACGGCTATCTTTAATGCAAAATCTTAGTAGTTCCATAAAGAGGTATTTTGGTATCTTTGTGTGTTCTTGTAATTGATCCCACTTATTTTCTATTATTTGTACTGCTAAATTTATAGGTATGCTCGGAAATAGCGATACTACATCATATGATACCATAATTTCGTTCTTCTTTAATACCATATTATTTACTTTTGATTTAAATTGTATAGCATCTCTTACATTGTAAGTTGAATTTTTAGTTAAATTTTTCAAAATGTGTACTAAATATTTGCAAAGTTCGTAGGATGGTGCATTTTGTGATGAACAAATTGGTCTTAAGGGTGTCCCCATTTTGTGTACTTTTGGTAACCCATATATCCTAGGTGCTGTAGACGTACTGGTTTTCAATTTATTTTTCTCTTTTGATGTTACGATGCTTAAATTGTACAATTTGTCTACTAATGTATTATTCCTTGTTTGCAATGTTGACGTTGGGTCTCTTTTTAAACGTCGATAAGTACACATATCACTTAGAATTTAATTTAATTTAAAACAAAAACATTTATTATTATTATACCCTCCAAAAAAGAATATATTATTCCGTTTGTAACTCAGCGAAATATCCATCTGAGACCCCATAAAGAATATATATATATATATATATATATATTGATTAGTGATGAAATCAAAGACGATCTGAACATGTCCGTACGTCCGTCCGTCTGTGTAATCAAGATTCAGTCCAAATGAAAACAGCTAGACTCATGAAATTTTGTATAAATATATCCTGAATGATAGCACAGGTTAAGTTCGGAAATGGGCTAAATGGACCAAGAGGGAAAAAAGTTCCCCTAAGAAGAACTAACCCAACCTCTAAAAAACAACATAATATTTAAAAGAGAGGCTATAAAGAAGGAAGTAATTAAACATAATTAATATGATCCAGAAAAACAAAAGTTTAAAAATTAAATAATATTTAAATTTTTTTTTCGTAATTTTGTTAAGCAAATGATATATTTTTATGTCAAAGAAGGTCCAACGCGTTTAACTTGGAGCCATAAAATATACAATTAAAAAAAGAGAGTGGACTATAGGCGAGTTTTTTCCATACAATATTAGTTACGCATGTCAACAAAACATGGACTTTAAGCGAAAATGGACTACAAGCGAAGTGGACTTTAGAACAAATAATTTTTATGAAATTAAAAAAAAACTGCAAATGAATACGACAGTTTTGGCTTATATCCGGTTTTGGCCTCTAAGCGGAATGGACTATAAGCGAAAAGTACTATAACATATTAACACAATTATTTCTCACTTGTTTTTTGCTGTTACTTTGTTTGCTATTGCCCACTGCATATTTCATGCTTGCTCTTTTAGTTCTCTTTTCTCTTTGATTTAGGTTTTTTGTTTACAGCTTATGAGCTTTAAAAATCAAGTTTTAATAAGTTTTTTACACTTTAAGTTATTTAATAATTATTTTAATATATTTATTTTAAAATAAAACACAAAACTTGCACTTTGATAAATCCGATTTAATTTGGTTGTTGGAAATCTCGCTGAGTAAATTGGAAATCTCTCTGAGTAAATTGTGTGAAGAGTTGCCAAGTGTAGCATAAAATATTAATTTTGTACGAGAAAGTATTAGTTTTGCATATAATAAACATTTGGCAATCTCTTCGAGGGAACAAATACGTCATCAAACGGTAAATCATTCGCAAGGCGTAATCTTTATTATATCATTCTTGATTTTAACCACCATGTCAAGGAAATACTCATAAAAGCAAGAAAAGCTTTCTTTTTATATAGACTATCATTTCATTCGAAATACATTAAACCTAAATTATAATGTATCAATCCCTCATTAGACCTATAATAACATATACATAGTTGTCCAATTTGGTTCAATATATCGCCTTCATACATGGAAAAGATAAGAGTTTTTGAAAGAAAATGTTTAAGAGCATGTACATCATTATACAGAAATCCACAAAGCGAATATCTAAAATATATATCTAATAAGACATTGTATAATAATGCTAATATAATTAGAATAGATAATTTTGTAGTAAACCTAATCAGAAATAATATACTAAGGTGTAGCCAATGTATAGAAAATAACGCTATAATGGCCCCTTATTACACAAATAATGAATATATAATGGATTCCTTGAAAAAAGGATTTGTTCCACCTGAGGCTTTTGTTTACCTTGATAACAAAAAAATAATTCAAAACGAAAATGGCATACCGGTATTTTACCATGACTACAGACGTGCCAGTACAAAAGCAGTAAACTGTAGTTCAGAAAACTTAAATATGAGGTATAGCACTAGCATATCAATCAGAGATCTAAGATTTACACAAAAATCTAATACCAAAAAGTTTTGGTGGTTTTCTGAATAAACTCTTAATTTCCCTTTTTTTATCCCTTGACACGAGCCTTTCTTTACCCACTCATTAATATATACGAGTAAGCAATGTTTTTAAACTAATTTTCATTGCAAAAAGCTAGTGATATATATATTTATTTATTTTAAATAAAATAAAAAATTATAAACAAATTTGTAAAAACCAAATTATTATTATATAAATAATACTTGAGTGCTCGATTATGGGACATTGTATATAGAAATTGTTATTGTTAACTAGTGTTTATAATAGTCTATAATTATAAATATTGTAAATAAATAAACGATTAAAAAAAACAAAAATTGTGTAAATATTGAACAATTTGTATTTCTTATATCCTATAAGAAATTAAGATATTCTCTGATCTTGCAGAGGGAAAACGTCTCTCCCAAGGTCTTTCCCGGAATGACTGTGTCAAAATAGAGGTTAAATATTGGGTACAGGAGCTCAGTCGCACCAAGTTAAAAATTTTAAATTTACTTACTAAATATTTGGAGGGTATTTAAGATTCGTACCGGTCGAATATAACGTTTTTACTTCTTATTATACCCTCCAAAAAATATATGGAGGGTATATTGACTTTGTCATTCTATTTATAACGCAGCGAAATATCCATCTGAGACCCCATAAAGTATATATATTCTTGATCAGTGATGAAATCTAAGACGATCTGAGCACGTTCGCCCTTCCGTCTGTGAAATCAGGATTCAGTCCAAACGAAGAGAGCTACCTCATGAAATGTGGTATAAATATATTTAAAAAGCAACATAATTTTTAAAGTCTTTTGTAATTTTGTTAAGAAAACAAAGAAGGTCCAACGCGTTAAAGATGGAGCCACAAAATAAAAAAAAATTATTTTTGGACCCCGCCCCCTTCAGTAGGAGTTATTATATGTAAAAATAGTGTAAACGTTTAACAAATTGTTTTACTTTAGCATTCGTTCCTTAAAAAGAACATTTTTAAGCTTTGATGACGAAGCTCAGACGTAACCTGGTACTACTCTGCCCTACCCCTTCAGTTTTAAAACATGATATAGTCTATTTATGAACCCCCCCTTTAGTGGGCGTTGACGTATGATATTATATAAGGGAACTCTGTCCTACTAAGCTGAACATTTTAAATTTATTTACTAAATATTTGGGGGTATTAAAGATTCGACCCGGCCGAATATAACGTTTTTACTTGTTTGTTATAAAATATTCGCGATATCTTTGACTAAGTGGCGAAAACAAATAATTACAAATTTTTCAATATTCACAAGTGCCAAAAAATTCACATACATTCAAAAGAACTAGTATTAAACAAACGTACGTTTTAATTTTTATAAAAAATATTTTTCCAGAGAAATATATTAACGTAGATATCAGTGGTGTTATCAATAACCAGGCCTTTGGATTTCGTAGCTACAACCCACCAATAGATAGATACATGCTAGTTGAGCATTCAATGTTAAAGATCGTTGTTTAATTCCCGATGAATCTGAACATATGCTGACAATATCCTGACTTTACAGAGACTAAGATGGTTTAGCATATCGATGGCTTAATATAAAAAGGGCCTAACTTGATTTGCTTTCAAAATAGGGTTATTTTGTTTATTCTGGAAGACAAATCTCAGATGAAGCTTGCTTAAAAATTTCAAGTGGATACAATTGCAAATAACAGATTTATAACTATTTTAAAAAAATGCCTAAGTCAAGTCAAAAAATTCTTGAAAGAAAAAGGCCTAATTCGTTTTTTATTTCGTTTGATTGGTTTTCTCCATGACATGCTGGAGTTCTTAAAAACGACGGCTATAAATCCGTCGACATGGTACGCTGTTTTTGACAAGCAGAAAACAGTACTTCCCATATAATACAAATATTTCTAGTATTCCGATTAGTTCAGTTTGCTTTTTGTGAAAAATATTGTTTAATAGTGAAAAGTTACGAGAGCGATGGAAAATTCTGACTCTGATTCGGGGAATACAGATGGTGTCCGAACAAGGAAAAATATTGCAAGAAAGTCCGAATGGACATATAACGTCAATAGAAAAAAAAGAATGGAAAGTCTTCCATATGTTGGCATATCGAATAAAGAACAGCCTCTTAAGCCTCATAGAAAACTAGGAGTAACATGTTCATCACAATTTTGTAAAAAAGGTGCGCTTAGAAGTTGTTTAACTTTTAAAGAGCACACCCAAAGTGACATTTTTGATTTGTTTTGGAAGATGACTTGGGAGCAAAAACTGATGTATGTCACCGGCCTTACAAGCAGTTGTGAGAGAAAAATTAATTCCACTGAAGAATCAAGACGAACACAGACAATTCAATATTTTTTGAGCCATAATTCAATTAAACTACAAGTGTGTCGTAATATGTTTTATTCAACGCTAGGCATAAAATCAAAGATGGTTCGGAATTGAATAAGCGGGGCCAGTGAACATGGTATGCGAGAAAGTCCCGGTGACTTCAAGGCTTTGCAAATCTGCCAAGAATTCATCTGTCACAGGAAAGAGCGACGAAGAAAGGCGTAAATTACTACAAACATTTTTAGATGAGTTGCCAAAAATGGACTCACATTACTGTCGCAGAGTGTAATTAAAAAAAAGAAAATGGAAATATGAAATTGTCCTATCCAATTTTTGCAGAACTATTAAAGGAATCGAACTATTCCATATTTAAACCTTGAAAAGATCAGTGCGATATGTGCATGTCACATAAAGCTGGTAATTTATCAGACGAAGATTATAATAAACATAGACAACAAATAAAAAAATGTGAGAAGAAAATTATAATGGCTTATAAAATGGTGAGGCCGGGCTATGTGCAGTTATATGTATGGATGTGCAAGCGGTAAAATTAATCCCTCAACTAAAGACAAGTGCTGCCTATTATAAAATGAAGCTACAACAGATACGGGCGTTTCATAGCACAATTGTGCAGAGATCATTCACACGTATTCTTACTCTCTTTAATTTAGTCGTCGATGAGACAGCGACGAATGAATATCAGGCGGATGCTTACGAATTTTTTTAAATTTTTTTCCAGAATATTTGTCCAGCAAACAATTTCAGCCATGATGATATGCGAAAAATATTTTGTCATAAACAATGTTTTCGATAACATGCAATGCCTTTTATAAAATTTTTCTGAAACAACGGACTATACTAATTTATTTAGTAATACACTTAGTTTTATTAATTAATCTGTGTAAAATCTGATCAAAAATATTTTGAATATGTATCCCAATTGAAAATGATCTTCCATGCCGACAAATATGAAAGCTTATTAAGTTTGATACATTCAAACGCGTATTTTTTCCGGCGAATATCCAGTGTTATGCTGCAGCAAACAACAATTCTTTTATATATGTTTTCTTGAATGGAAAACGTAACAAATTATTGTCCTACCGTTTATAATTTTTTTCATTTGACTGTTTACTTAGAAAAACTCTTATCTTTAATTAATAATATTACGTAATCAACGTTTTTTTCAACTTAGAAAATATTGCTACTTATGTATAAATATATAATGCACCATTATCTTTCAAACGCTTGCCTTTTTGTGTGGTGGGTAGCTCGCAAGCTCAACACATACACAATTTACCAATACATTCACGGTGCCCACCACTGAGCTACAACTACATAATTTCACAATATACAATATTTTCACACGAATCAGACAATTATGTTTGGGATAAAACAGATGGATGTCTAGTATATACTTGAGGAAGATGCAAACACTATCGCCAGAAATTCATCACATAATTATTTATGGCTGTTTCTACCAAAACCGTCATGTAATATTATCTATTGCATTGTTGGCTTTTACTATGGAAACACAAATAACGATTGAACAAAAATTTTTAATAAGTGGACATACGCAAATGGAATATGAGTCAAGACATTCCTTTATAGAAAAAAAAAGTAAAAATAAGGAAATAAATTTGCCGTCGCAATGTGTGCAATTAATAATAGAGGCGCTCATCGATTCGTCCTGGTAAAAATATTGCTTAATAGAAAAGTTCTAGATATGTATGTACTCAACCTCTATTTCAAATTTTGGGCAGACGTATTAGTGATTTTTCTGTTAATATGTTACGAGCCTTGGCGTATGACCCATCAGGATCAATATATTTCAAAACAGACATAACTGACGATTATGAATTTCTCCCACATAAATCAAAGTCGCCGATTAAAGATATACCCCCTAATTCACTTAATAAGGAGAAAATAGCAATCACGAAAAAAATGGTACCACCTCCAGG
>OX637532.1:97065966-97088466 GCA_951800035.1 Linnaemya tessellans | reverse complement strand
TTTTGAGAGCGTAAAATATAATTGTTTACTGAGAAAAACTCTCATACAGCGGGAAGTATCGCAAGTTCTGTTTTGAGGCCTATAAACAGAAATAATATATTTATATATGTGACGCACAAAATAGAAAGGGACCTAAGGGTAAAAACCGGTTTTGTTCAGGAGAGCCATTTTAAAGATTTAAATACGTGAATCTTTGGTGTACCACCAATTTCATAAAACGCGCATATTTGTGGGAGGGAACACTTTTGGGGCATGGGATCGGACTCATTCGATGCTTAGATGTTGTCCACATCAAAAAAAATAAAATTTAAAAATTGATTTTTTTAACCTAAGGTCCCTTTCTCTATGCCCTGTCACATATATACATATATATATATATATATATATATATATATATATATATATATATAAATAATATATTTGTTCGAGTCTTGAGGTTAATTTATATTAATATTTGTTATTCTTCGATATTTCGCTAACCATAAAATAAAATTTTATTATTTATTAAAGAAAAAATTAGACAAAAGAATTATATATATATATATATATATATATATATATATATATTTACAATATATAAGAGGCTTGAAATAAGTTGGTGCGACTGCATGTAGGTATATCTTTTCGAAAATTTCTTAAAGTAGCTGTTAAATGAATTTATAAGTAAGGCTTTTTGTAAAATCTGTTTCTCTTGTATATAAACTAACCAAATGTTCAGTTTAAAAACTAATCATACTTAGGAGCGAATTTAATCCGCCAGATAGGGAAAATATTATTGAGTTCTGGAAAAATTTGGACGGGGCGTTATATCCTGTATTAAAAAAAATTCCTTTAAATGTTTGTCGCTTTTCCCTTCAACATACCTTTGCGAACATATATATTCCGATTTGAAATATGTACATTTGCGCTAAACAACACAATAAATTGAAATCCGAATAATAGAAAGTCGTGAAAGTCAGACGTGTTCTAAATACCGCTCTTAATTATTTGAATTTTTTACATGTAAAACAATTTAAAATATATAAAAAGCTACGTATAGCTGGAAAAAAAAATATTAATTTTTTCGTAAATACAAAAGTTTCTACAGGAATCATGGATATGAGCTGTGGAAAGTGCAGAAAATCTTGTCGGGATGTTGAAAAATGCTGTGGTGGCTACTGTGGAAAGATTTTTCACTTTAAATGCATTGGACTCTCGAAATATGAAATGATGCACTTTTTAAGCACACCAATATAAAATATATGTGCGACGATTGCATTAATTTCATCAAATTAACAAACGAATATTATAAAAATTTATTTAATTTTACAAATCAAAAAATTTGCTTTCAAGTCAATTCATCTATTAAAATGTTTGTAACTTTGAAAAAATTCTATATAAGGACGCTACTAGACGTTGAAACTCGTACTTCTAGCAATATAATTCGTAAAATATTAGTAATAGGTGATAGCTACATTAAAGAAGCTAATTAAAAAATAATAGAAGCTAATCTAAATAATAATAATCGGCAATGTAACTTCTGAGATATAGAGCCTCGGAAAAAAGAGCCTTATGTACCCTCTTCTCCCCATAAAACTTTTTGCAATAAAAAAATTTATAGGAACAAAAATATTAAACAGAAGCAATTTCTTATTTTACGTATACTTCAAATTGAACTTACTCATTGTTTTTAATTTTTGTCAAAATAACACCGTTTTATATGCAAAATTGAAAGCATTTTTTAATTCTGTAGAAATGTTGAGGTATTTTTCATAAAACTACCGTAGTAATTTCACATTAACGATTTGAAAAAGTAATATGAAGATTTTGATGTTTTCTCTCCAAAATTTGGCGATATTGCATCTATTTTGTATGGCAACTATGTGAACAAGAAAGAACATTTAAAGGTGTTGCCGTTGATCACAAAATCAAATTGATAATAATATAAGAAGGCAAAATTAGTTTTCACTTTTATAAATGTGTGAAATTGATTTTTGTTTCTATAGCCTATATTCTATTCACAATTTCGACCGAAATGCTGTCAAAGCCCATATAAAAAGTATTTAGTCGAAATAAGCGTGGAAAAATTTGGAAAACTTGTTTACTATGAAAAACACGTGAAATTTTTCTGAACACAATTTTGCTAAATATTTTTCGAAAATTTAAACAGAGTACTAGCCTTAAGGAAAACAAGAAATTTATAATTTTTATTTGTAAATTTTTTCAAATGAAATAATTAATGTTGCTAAACATTTTTCGAAAATACAAACAGAGTACCGGCCTTATCGCTGTGAGCCCTTGTATGTAGTATAATTTTTTGGCCTCCTAAGCGGACACAAAAATTTAATTTAATTGACTGTTAAAGTTCGACGAAGCAAGTCACATGTCTTTTATGAAAAAAAAATTTACTGCAAAATTAAACAAAATTTGTATTTTAAAAGGCTTATATTAAAATATTCTATTATAGACAATACTATCTTCCAATGGAGATATAAAATATTATAAAACCATTTTTGTATCATACAAAATTACTAAAAATCATAATATATATAAATTCATCCATCCAAGAATACAAAAAATCGAACGATGGCAACGCGGGTTGAAAATTTAGTCATGCATTTGTTGTTGTCTATGAATAAAATTTTTATTTTCTCTCATTGATGTGAATTTCGTTACTGTTCGTGTTGCGCATGGCGTAATAAAACCAGGTGGCAGCGTAAGGGCTACAAGTACAACAACATAGGTGTTTTTGTTTGTGTAATAAAGTTGAGATTGTCAAAACAATGAGTTAAGATATAAATGTCAAAAGCGTAAGAAAAAGAAGCATTTAAAATTTAAGAAATAAAATATCTTGCATCATGCCAACATACAAAAGTGAAGAAAAAGTAAAAAAAAAAAGATTTAATCAACACACTATATGTTCTTGTGACCTGAAATCGGAAATGGGTCTATATATGATATGATCTAATTTTTCAAAAAGTGATCACTGCATATAAGCGAACGCTTTGTGAATTGTTTTTGGCACAAGCTACTCCACTTTGCCATTGTTATGGAGCACTTAGGCACACGAAAAAATGAACAGGAACATATTTTTTTTTGCACAGCTCACAAAAAGGCATATTTTTATAAAATTTGATAATTAATTTTGACCAATTAAAGAAAAACTATATAATTCCACTATGAAATGCAATATAATTGCAATATTAAACGAATTTGTTCCAAATATATTGAAAACACTTTTAAAAATAAATTTGAAAATAACAGAAAAAACGACTGTAGCAAACATAAAACACCTTTCATCGTGTTTAACTAGTTTTTTATCTAGATTGTTATTATTATTATTATTATTATTATTATTATTATTATTATTATTAGTATTTTCTTTTAGTTCACTTTTTTCACAACAATAATTTAAAATATTCGTTTTTCAATAAACAGTTTTTATTCATATATCAGCTCTGAACATATATACGTATAATTACGCCGTACTTTGACAGTTTAAACTCACAACAAACAAAAATTCAATAGGAGCAAAAAAATGTTTACATTCCTAACGATGCCACCTGGTTTAGTACGCCCTGGTGTTGCGTATGTGAATACGTGTAAAAAATCCGATTGGCAGTCGTATCTGGAGTGTAATGGCTGAGGTGCCCTGGATTACAGGAATGAGCGAGGAGCTGGATAAGGATGCTATTGTAAAAGCTATAAGGAAGCAGAATAATATTGAATGTGAATACTTAGAGTCTGTGAAGGTTTATAAATCGTACAAAAATCCAAGAATATTTAATGCTATAATTGAAACTAATGATGAAGAATTTAGCCAAATTTTAAATAATAAACGAATTAACATAGAGTGGGATAGATGTTCAGTATACCAGAGCTGTAGCGTATTACGATGTTTTAAATGTTAAGGATTCAAACACACTTCTAGGCATTGTAAAAATGAAGTACAAATTTGCGCAAAATGTAGTGAAGCTGGTCATTTTTATACAGACTGCCAAAATGATATATCAACCATGATTGTAGAAATATCAACCATGATTGTAGAAACGGAGAATGTCCAATATTAATAAGACAAAATAAAATTGAATCTGCAAAGATTGCATATTAGCAACTAACAAAAATAAAAGGTATATACCTCAATATCGGAGGACTAACAAAAAATATAAGGGAATTATAAGTTCTTTGTTATAAAGAAAACTTTGATTTCATATGTATGTATATCCGAGATGCACTTAACTAAGGATATTGACAACAGTGAAATCTCCTTGCAAAACTTTAAAGTCTTTTGTTGTGATAGCACATCACTGCACACAGGTGGAGTATGCATTTATGTTAATGAGAAATGGAATGTCAAACCATTAGATTGCAAATCGATTGAAAGAGAAATTTGGTGGCTTAAAATAAAGTATAAAAATGTTTTACTTTACTTGGTGGGAGTTTACAGATCACCCAATAAACAGACCTCGCCGGAACAACATTTTACTGAATTTTTTGTGGATGAAATGGAAGCTATTGCCGAAAATGAAAATTTTTTGATTACTGGTGACTTCAACATTGATTGGATGGGAACTAGTTCATATAAGAGGAAACTAGAAGAAATAATAAGAGACAACTATTTTAAGCAATTGGTCACAAAACCTACGCGTATATCACGCAACACATCGTCACTAATAGATTATGCTGTTACTAACATAGAAAACATTATAGTAAATATAACCGAAAACATGAAAATAAGTGATCACGAGACACTGGAAATTAAAATACCCATAATAAAATATACAAATGATGTAACAGCAAAGAAAGTTAAAACACTACATTACAACAACACTACTTTTAGAAACTCAATATTGTTAGGAGAATTCAGTAACATACCCCCAAATATTTCAACTAATGACTTCGCAAAATTACTAATGCTTGAAGTAAACAATACATTAAACTCAATGGTAGTCGAAAAAAGATTGAGAAATACAAATAAAACATCTTGCTGGTTTAATAATAATTTAAAATTATTGAAACAAAATAAAATTAATTTCTACTGTCTAGCTAAATGGCGTAATAATGAGTATTATTGGAAAGAATACAAACGCATAAGAAACGAATATAGTTCAATGTTAAGATATGTGGAGGGCTTTAAAAATGCCCATATTAAAAAAGGAGAACTCGCAAATTAATGAAATAGAATTAAATGGCAAAATAATAAATGACAAGTTGCAAATAGCAGAAGAACTGAACTTGTTTTTTGTAGAAAGTGTGAGAGAAATTGCAGCAAGTATTCCTTATGTCAAATATGAAGATAATATTCATATCAATCATCATTCACCTTTCCAATTTGAGTTAATCGATATATTAGAAGTCAAGAAAATTATGAAAAATATGAACAACAAAAGGGATCAACATTTTCTTACAACCAGAACAATTCTTGGTAACTTTGATATAATAGGACAGTTACTGCATCATTTAGTAATTAAATCGCTTCAGACTGGCATTTTTCCTGTCATCCTTAAAGAATCTTATATCGTTCTGATCCAAAAAGTTGCAAATACGAAGTCACCAAACGAAATACGTCCCGTTAACATGCTACCTGTATTAAGTAAACTATTGGAAAAAGTAGTATATAACCAATTAAGTAAATACTTTGAAACCAACCATTTGCTGTATGAGACACAATCGGGATTTAGAAAGAACCATAATTGTGAATCTCTACTAAACCTTGTAGTATCGGAATGGAAAATGGAAGTCGGAAAGAAAAAGTGTGTTGTTGCAGTTTTTGCAGATTTAGAGAAAGCTTTTGAAATGGTCGACAGAGATATCCTGGTACTAAAATTAAAAAAATATGGTGTAAGAGAAACTGAACTTCTGTGGTTCAAAATCTATTTGAGCAATCGCTCTCAAAAAACAAAATGTGGAAATTACGTATCATCTCCAACGACAATTGATACAGGAGTATCCCAAGGGGCTGTATTGAGAACACTCTTGATTTTAATTTATGTATATGAATGACCTACAAAATGTAGTTAATAAATGTAAGATGTGCATGTTTGCTGATGATACACTAATATATATATATATATATATATATATATATATATATATATATAAGTATATATATGGGGAAAATCCTGAAGAATGTGTTCGAAACTTGAATGAAGACCTAACTAATATCGAAAAGTATTTAAAAATGCATAAAATAAAGCTAAATACAAACAAAACTAAAGCGATGATAATAAACGGAAATAGTACGAAATAGTACGCATGGAAAACACCGAAATAGAGCAAGTTGATGAATATAAATACCTAGGAATAATTGTGGATAATAAACTTTATACCACACAATGAGTACGTATGTAAAAAAGTTGCTGAAAAGATTGCATTTTTGAGAAGAGTTAGAATTAAAATTTCAACTTCAGCAGCTATAAATAATTATAACACAACTATCAAACCACATTTTGAATACTGTTCAACAATATTATTCCTGGGTACGCAACAAATGCAAGATAAGCTTCAAAACAAATGAATGAAATGTATTCTTAGATGCAGTAGGATGACACATATACAAAATATGCTCACAAAACTACAATGGCTTTCAATTAATCAGCGTCTGGTGATGAATACGCTAATATTCATATATAAGATGCAACAAGTAAAAGTGCTATATTCGGCTGTGCCGAATCTCAAATGCCCTTCACAGATGTAATTATTCTTTCTTTCTTTCTTGCCAAAGAGTAGGTTTAATTAAAAAATCAAAATGATGTTATCGGTTACTTTTGTATTTAAGAAAACGTTTGAATTTTTCGGCTAGGAAGCTATATCTAATACCTATGTACGTCTTTCAAAAATATTAAATATGTTTATATTAAATAACATGTTAACATCAGGTTGATACAGTTCTCGGATTCTTTTTCACAATAAAATTTGTGTAAATAGGAACTGTTATCAAATTCAACTAAGCCACCTAATAAGTGGTGACAAACACAATACACATGAGCACTGATGATGAAAGGGTTGCGTCTTTCGAAAACAGATGTTCTGCTCTGCTGTGTAAGTTGAATAACAAAAACTGATGTTGACTTGCCTTTGTACCTTGGAATATTTATCATGTCTTTCTGAGATTTAAATTAAAAATTTCGAACAATTAGCCTATAGAATCTTAATTCAATTTAATATAGCAATATAAAATGTTCGTTAAAATTCTTACTACATACAAATTTAAGCTATGGCTTGAGCTACCAATAATAAAAAAAAATTGGAAAAACGTTCACATGTACTTAAGTATAAATTAAAACCAAAAAAGTTTGACTTAGGTATGAAGGAACAAAAAATTCAGAAAAATGGGACATGAAGAAAAATAATCAAACGGTAACACGGGTATTATAACAATAACATGTTAACATCAGGTTGATACAGTTCTCGGATTCTTTTTCACAATAAAATTAGTGTAAATAGGAACAGTTATCAAATTCAACTAAGCTACCTAATAAGTGGTGACAAACACAATACACATGAGCACTGATGATGAAAGGGTTGCGTCTTTCGAAAACAGCTGTTCTGCTCTGCTGTGTAAGTTGAATAACAAAAACTGATGTTGACTTGCCTTTGTGCCTTGGAATATTTATCATGCTTTCTGAGATTTAAATTAAAAATTTCGAACAATTAGCCTATAGAATCTTAATTCAATTTAATATGAAAATAATTTATATTTATTCAAACGTAAAATAATTTATTATATTAGACAAAAATTTTAATATCTATCAAATTTATATACATACATAACCTTTTTAAATCTTAATGTAAAAAATTGTAACAATAATTAGAAAATTGTACTTAAAATAGCAATATAAATGTTAAATAAAGAAATTATTAATTAATTATATTAATAATTAATCACTTATAATTATATATATATATATATATATATATATATATATATGTATATATATATATATATATATATATATATATATATAGATATATATATATATATATATATATATATATATATATATATATATATATATATATATATATATATATATATATATATATATATATATATATATATATATATGTATATATATACATATATATATATATATATATATATAGATATATATATATATATATATATATATATATATATAGATATATATATATATATATATATATATATATATACTAAAAAATGTTTTGTTGTTACGAAACATTTTTAGTAGTATAAATTTAGAAGATATTATTGGTAAATAAAAGGATACTCTTAGAAAGGGCTATTAGTTAGGCCTCGCAACCGCACATTGCTCCCGCTGGGAAAGTAAGAGTGATCTCACCAACACAATCGTATTTGACATCACTGATCTAGACCAAACAAATTATTGATTTATTTTGCTATTAAAGAGCACACGCTATAATACTCTCAAGGCCCATTTAGCCGAACGCTGAAATCGTAAATGCTGCGTAAATGCTGACGCAGCGCAAGTGATAATGCAGCTCCGCTTATAGAATGCTTAAAACGCACCATATGTTTTTACACAAAAAAAAATCGTGTATGCCCTGTAGCAAAAATTAGACGGCGAAGTAAAAGGTTGAAATAGCTACCAAAACAACTGTCTATCTTCTCATCTTTCCTAATCTGTCCCCTCAATACTATCCCCTCGTTTTCAGTTCCGGCGCAATGCATTGCATATATAGGGGTTATCCCCTGAATGCTGGTCCTACTCCAAAAAAAAAAAAAATAAAATAAAATAATAGTGTTTCAACATTGATGGCACTTTCCTATTTTGCGTTTGTACAGAAAACGTACGAAATTATATAAATAGTACAATATGTTATTTTAAGCTTGCGATCGATGTAACCTTCATTATAATATAATTTAGCCATACATATTATGTATGGCTAAATTATTCTTTTATTTATACATTTATTTTATAAGGGTACTGTTGGCTGAAGTAGTGAGCACAAGACTACGATGCCTTAGATCCCGAGTTCGACTTCGCCCTCAGTCATGAATATGGTTTCGAATTTTTCTGACCTGCATTAGTGCAAGATTGTGTTAATTGTTGTCGGGTTGTCCCAATGGCATAGCACTGGTCGCAAAACATTATCGACGCATTTGCCTGCATATACGTACATAAATTACATACATATGTAGTAATTTCGGTACTACATAAATTCATGCGTTCATATATGTTAGTACATATACATACGCATGTATGACATTAACGTATTATTCTACAAAAAATATTCACATATATTTACAGCCTTTTGAGAGATTTTATAAAGAAAAATAAGTTATATAGCAAATTAATTTATTAAATATGTTATGTATGTCTACAAATGCATCAACTTAATGTTCAAATATCAAACTAATCAAGTACCAAAAAAAAAAACCGTTTGTGCCACATTCTCATTCAACATACATACATGCCATCACTCTCTGCGTAACCTCTGCGTGAAATTCTATTTTCTGCAGGTTGGTTGCGCTGCGGTGCGTTTTATAGCGCTCAAATAAGTATTTTCACAATTTGTCTTATAACAAATTTGATCAGCTGATGCGGTTGCGCAGCATTTACGATTTTAGCGTTCGGCTAAATGGGCCTTCAAAACTCGAAATAAGGCTTTCCTAAATACATACATACATGATCAAGTAGTTGGATAAAATTACTAAGCGTTTTATTTTGAATAATCATTGCGTGTTGCCATTTTAGGGTGTACAGGCTGTGTGCCACGTTGGCTAATCGTCCCATTATTGAATCTCAAAGCATTTGACAGAAAACAATTTTGTAAATGATGGAAAAATGAAAAAAATTATTTGCAAGAAATACGAAATTAAAAATATGAAAATATTTATAATTATGAAGACATTTCGCAGCCCATTTTATTTTTATTTCACAAAAATTTTGTTCAATAGTATGAGAAATAATGATTTTACAAGCAAATTATAATTACAGCTTCTATTATGATTAATGCAGTTCTGCAAAAACATATATTCTCCTGTAAAGTTGTCAAGTTACGGCATTTCTACTCTATCGATATATTTCTCCGGTCATGGTGTCATTCTCAGCTAGATTAATTTAAGTACATCTTACAAGGGAAATATGCTTCCAATCCCCCTCATTTTGTAACTATTTGTTAACGTCACGACAACACAATATCAAAAATTTCTGACAATAGCAACAATGGGTCTTCTCACGATTGTCAAATGTCTGACAATATTAATGTCTGACAATTTACTAACAATCCGTTTTTCTGGCAAGAATTTGAGACATAAAAACGTTTACTATTCGTAAATTATCTCATTTACAAGTACAACATGTTTATCCAAACACTATTGTTGGGATTAATGCTAAAATGCACTTATATTAAATAAAAATTATAAAAACTTATAATTGAAAAACTGAGCACCATAAATACTTGTATCTATGGAATTGTTTATTTTGCAAATGGTGCAA
Organism: Linnaemya tessellans; assembly: GCA_951800035.1. Lineage (NCBI taxonomy): Eukaryota > Metazoa > Arthropoda > Insecta > Diptera > Tachinidae > Linnaemya > Linnaemya tessellans. The sequence goes on along the minus strand of OX637532.1, from coordinate 97,078,042 downwards.
AAAAAATGATTATTCTTAAGCTAAGATCATACTATCGGCGCAATGTACCGATTTTCGTCGGCTCACTGAAATAAAGTTATAAGTCATAAGCTAAATTTGCCTTATACATATGTCAACTAATTGACACATAAGGAAATAATTGCACCACATTTTATTGGTAATAAAGCGATATAGACTTATTCCAGAATTAATTGAGAAATAAGGCAATTTTGGCTTAGTACTTATGACTTTATTGCAGTGAGCCGACGAAAATCGGTGCATTGCGCCGATAGTTTGATTTTAGCTTTAGATATGTTGCAGCTCGTAGATATGTATAAATAATTGATATTATGTTTAGATTACTTAGCTTTTGTTTGTTGCATTAGGCTTCTTTTTCAATTAAAAAAATGTCATACCAAAAGCATAAAAATTTGGACGATAAGCATTTGACACATGTGAATGTGATACTTATTTCTTTACACATGCATCTGATTGACACCAGCAGACATTTTATAGATAATTGTGTATTAATTATTTAAGGATTAGAATTTTAAAACTTTCCAGTAGATACAATTGCGGTATCGAAAGGTCATATACTACACAAATCCGATTTGTTTTTATATTGGATGGAAAATCGTTCATATTCCGAAACTCGGAATTGAGATGTTCTTCAGACTCCCGGGCGAATGTAGCATAGGCGGAAAAATCTGCTAAGGTTTTATCGACAGTCAATCAGCAATTAGTTCCCTAGGTGCGAGAATATCGGACCAGTCTATGCAATGTGAAGGCGGGTGAACTAGCAGATCGATTCGCCCTTCTGGAGGACAATATTGACCAACTCAGTGGCATTCATCTTTCAGGTGACGTTTTGATGCTGCTTTTCATTGGTTCAGAGAATCCATGTGCGACATAGCGACGTTATTATGGCCCTACCTAGATATTAATATCTAGAACAAAGGATGTTATGAATTTTACAAGAAGTCATTTATGCAGTATAGTAGTCATACTTCCCTACAACGCCTATTGCTCCAGTTGCAACAACAACTAGCAGTTAAAACTTCTAATTTTTAATTTATAGAAAGTACTATTTGCTTTTTTTAATGAAATTTCGCCTCTCTTAATCGACCTAAAACGGAGAAGGTTATCAATTCGTTTTTTCCCTTGTTAGAACCTTAATTTTTGACTCCCTTTATCTATGGCGGGAGCAAGTATTTATCAAGAATTATTTAAGTAAAACCTAAAGGGTGTTTTTAAGCCCTGTAGAAATTAGCCACGATTAATTGCCGAAAGAGATGGTATACAGAGCTTTCTTTCTGACAATTATATATAACCAATACACGTGACAAACGGCAGCGTCTGTATTGAATAATGCTATGTTCACACGGCACCATCTACATGCGTACGTGCTTACCCACTGTATGATCGATATTTGAAGTTGTCCTGTTTTGTTAATTTCGTATTTATTAAGACAATTTAATATTTTCTAACAGTGATTTTTCAAGCAGAACTCTTACGAAAAATTAATAGAAAATCTAAAATGTAAATGAGATTTTTCTTTGCAAGTAACATAATTCATCTACCTTGAATAGCTTCAAAAAGTATTCGGTAAAAGGGCATTAGATAATGAAGATATGTTGAGTTCTTGCTTCAGCTATGAACTACCAACCAACAGGAACGATCAAAAGTTATTGTTTAAAAAATATATAATTTGAAATTTCGAAACTGCACGTTATAGGTTAATAGTAAATATTGGGTTAAAATTCAATAAATTTGATTTCCATACAAAATTTCTATTCAAATCGAATATTAAAGAATATTACGAAGAAAGCAATATCGTTTGTATGTGCTTCAAGCTTAGTGTCAATTTGGATTGGAAGTGTTTACTGGGCAATTAACTATTGTGCTCTACATTGTATACGACCATAAAAAGAATTTAATTCATCTTGTTAATAAAAATAAAATAGCAAAGAAATCATGTTTGATTTTTGTCTTTTTGTAATAATATGTATGCTTCAAGCAAATCGAGTATGCAAGGCACAAAGGCAATGGTATTTTTATATTAAGGGTATAACCAATGTCGACCTAATATATATATATATATATATATATATATATATATATATATATGTATATATATATATATATATATATAAATATATATATATATATATATTTATATATATATATATATATATATATATATATTTATATATATATATATATATATATATATATATATATGTATATATATATATATATATATACATATATGTATATATATATATATATATATATATATATATATTTTTTTTTTATTTATTTATTTAGTAGTATTAAAAATACTTTCTTGTTAACTAAATGATATTAAATTGTCGATTATTTCAATTGCTGTGATATAAGTTACTTCTTACAAAATGCAAACAGTTTCTTTTAAATATATTAATATTTCTTTCATTTTTTACATTTATAGGTAGTAGATTAAATAACTGCAATCCTTTATATAATAGACATCTTTTCATTGCACTATTAATTGCTCTATGTATCCTTAAATCATTTGCATTCCGAAGACTGTAAGGTTGACATTCGTTCACGTATCTCAATTGCTCTGTTAAATATTCAGGTGCGTTCCCTATTTTCATTTTATAGATGACGATAAAGGAATTTAGTTGAAGTCTTTGTCTAATATTCAGCCGTTTTAATGTATCCAACATGTGTTGTATTGGAGTATATCTATTGTATTTCATTATCGATCTCATAGCCCGGTTTTGCAGCTTTTGAAGTATCTCTATTTGTAAGCCTGTGCAGCATGTATATAATGTGTTTGAACCGAATTCGAAATGTGGTTTAATTATGGTGTTATATATATTTAGTGCAGTAATTGTTGATACTTTATTTCTTATTCTTTTAAAAAAGCCAATTTTTTCCCAATTTTCTTGCATATGTAATCTACATGATCTTTAAGGTTCAAGTTTCTGTCTATTACGAATCCTAAATATTTTATGTTTTCAACTTTCTCAATTATTTTGTTATTAATTTCAAAGGCTATTTCACTATTTATGTTTATTTCTAATATTTTTGTATTATTTTAATTTAGTTTTAACTTATTCATTTTTAAAAAATTATACATTTACCATGTCATACATTAAGTTTCTGTGGCACTGTTCATCTGTTTCAGATTCACTAAATATTAGGGTATCATCCGCGTATAGCACTATTTCACATTTCTCTAGTATGTTAGGTACGTCAAAAGATCGCCCAGAATTGATCCCTGAGGTACACCGTATTCATTGTTCACAGTGTGGGAAATAATATTATTTACTTTGGTTATTTGTTTTGGTCATTTATGATCTGTTCCATCTTGTTCTTATAAAAAATTTGCTTCGCCCAATCAACATTAAAATTTCCCGCCCGAATTATATCTATGTTTTTATCACAAATTTCTTCAATGGGTTGTTCAAATATTTCATAGAATTCAGCATCCTGGCTGCTTGGTGATCGATAAACTGTCGCAACTATCATTGACGTATTTCTGGTTCTGACTCTATAAGCACTAATCCAATATTTAAAGTCTTGTACCCTTTGACAAATCAAATTCACTTGCCATTTCTCATCAAAATATATAATTATGCCACCTGTTCTTCTTCTATCGGTTAAATGTGTCTCGGAAAATACCAAAAAATTTGGCTTAATACTGTCTGTAATTGCCTCAATCTGGTTAAAGTTATTAATTAATCCTTGTATATTTGTGTAGATTCCATTTACATTCTTTAATTGTTAATCTACTAAACCCATTGTTCTCCTCCTTAGCTTCAATTTATTATATACTGGGAAGTCTCTGCTTGTTGCAGTATGATTCACATCAAGACCTAAATTTAGCCTTTTATTAGAATCTATACAGTTTATGCACTTGTTTAGGTATTCTTTATCACAGTCTTTTCTTGCATGATTTTCATGGCATTTAAGGCACACTTCATTATTTTTACAGTCCCTAGCTCTATGGTTGAAACCTCTACATTTAAAACATTGCAATACTTCTGTGCCATCAAACACTGTACATTTCTCCCAACCGATGTATATCTTTTGTGCGGCCAATACTTTTGGGTACGTTTCATTATCAATTAAAAGTTTTGCATTATAGATTTTTCTGTTCAATCTTTTAGATTCAAAAACTTTTATTAACTTAATTGCACTATTTTCCAAAATCTGACTTTGTTTTTTAGATTATTTCTGTATCATCATATTTAAAAGACATATCGGTTAAAACAATAGACATTTAAATTTTATTTGGTACCTTAACTTCGTATCCCTCACTCATTTTATTTTCTATAGCCGATTTTATTTTTTCTCTTTCGTTAGTATTTTTACTTTGTATAATTCCGGTGCCATTTTTTCTATTTTCAACGTTTGTTATTCTAAAATTAACTAGGCCCACTTTTTTATTCAAGTCATCTTTTCAATGTTTTGCTTTTCCTTTGGTTTTCTTATTAAGGGAACCTGATTTTATTTGTATTAACATTTGACTTCTTTATCACTTTCCTTATTTCGTTGCACATTTTGACATTGGTTTTTTCTATGTTATTGCACACTTCTGTTTTTGATTTCTTGTTCTTTAACAGTGCCGAAAAGTTTCTTTACTTCATCAACATTTTTTTCACACGCTTTTTGAGTTTTGTGTAAAATTTTTAAACGTTCCTCATATCGTTTTTCTATTGCCTCTAATAACTGCTGAATTTCGTTTTCATTTTGCCTCAGCGATGTTTCAAATTCACGTTTGTATTCTTTTAAATTTTGTCTATTGACACGGACACCATCTTGAATTTGACCCAACACCAAATCTATATTTTTTATATACACAATACAATCATTGCACATAAATCTTATAAAATTACTTGAGTCGATCATTCCAATAGAATATTGGTCAACACCCGAAAATTTCTTTGCAGTGTGATACACCTTATCGCAAACACCATGGCATCTAATGCCCGTTTCGCCCCTAATTGCTGACTTGCAAGCACTGCAATCAGTCATTGTTTAGGGAAGTTATATTATTTCAAAATATTGCCTTAGCGTTCTTCAAATTTATAAAATCTTCAGTATCCACGGATACGCCACTGTTTATTTCCTAAGATCAAAACGTTCTTTTTATTTTCCGAATCGCTTTAATATTTTATTTTATTATATCTTATCAGAGCTTAATTTTTTGCTTCTTCTCAGTGTTTCAATTATATATATATATATATATATATATATATATAATTGAATAATTGGCGAACAGACGTGTTGTTTAATAAGCTCTTAATAAAAGTGGATTTTTTTACATAAAAACACAAATAATTACGCGGAATATATATATATATATATATATATATATATATATATATATATATAGATGTATATGTACACACAAATGTTTATAATATATCTCATTATGCAAGCATAATAAATGACATACCATTTTTCACACAATAAAACATATCAACAGCCTATTTTCCGCATCTTTTACTGGATTACTTTTTATAAATATGTATTTATAACATAGCTGTTAAGTAATGATTACTAATCATAATAATTAGTAATTAGATTATTTTTTTTTGAAAGGTGAAGTAACGATTATATTACGATTATTTTCAGACTCGCACGATTACTAATTGATTACGATTACAGATAATCGAAAAATAATCAAGATTACTAAAAATTACGAAAAAATAATCAAATATAATAAAAAGTAATCGAAAAATAATTTGACTACTTCCGAAGATTACTTTTGATTGTTTTTGATTATTTTTTTTATTTTGCGAAATTATGGCAATACTGTTTAATGTTAGTAGTTTTTTTTCATTTTTTGTTATTATTATTGATGTGCATCGATTTGATAATTGAAAACCTGTTTGCATTCTTCATGATTCTGCATTCTTCTTATTTGTCACGGGTTCACGGGTTTGTGCTCTATTCGTATAAAGCAGGTACCGAAAATATCGGCTATGTTTTTATTTCGGACCAAAAAGATTACGCAAAAATGACCTTTATATGCATTTGGGAATTTTTATACATTATGGTCGCATTTATATTATATTGATTACCGTAACGAATTACATTGAGAAAGATAGAATTTTGGTTATAAACAACCATTATGTCAACCAGAAAAATATTTTGGTTATAAATAACCATTATAGCAACATAAAAAATTTTTTTTGGTTAAAAATAACTATTATGATATATAATTTATTTATTTTCGTTATCACTTATAAAACAACCCTACAAAATCCACGCAGTTCCAAATTGAAGGTCCGCCTCCAATACAAGTAATATGATCACATATTTTAACGTATGCTTGTCATTAATTTTTTTTGTTTTAAATGCAAATTTTTCAAAATAAAATGTATGTATAAAATGATGCGCATTCTAAATTTTTAAAAAATAATCAAAACTAATCAAAAATAATCCTTGAAAGTAGTCAATTATTTGTTTGATTACTTTTGATTATTTTTGATTGTTTTCTCGTAATCCTAACTAATCTTAATTATTTTTGGATTATTTGTAATCGTAATTAATTAATAATCAGGAATTTTTAAAAAGAGAATTATGTAATCAATACCATTCTTTTTAAAATTTAATCTAATTGATTACTAATCGTAATCCAAATTTAACAGCTCTGATTTATAATCATGCAGTCGAAAAGGGTGATTTTTAGCAACTTCCTGGTTCAGTTTGGTCTATAATTTAACAATAGATCGCCTTACAAACGAACAACGCTTGCAGATTGTTGAATTTTATTATCAAAACTCATTCTCAGTTAAAAAAGTGTATCGTGCTCATTTTTGGTTGAATGGGCACGGAAACAAGAAAAACGCAATGATTGGTATGGATTATGGGCCGGAGGCATCAATTTTAAAGATGTCGAAGGCAGGAACGCTGCTGTGAATGGCCAATTGAGAGGCGAGTTCGTTACACATTTTATTTCACATTAGGGGCCGGTCAATTGACCGCCATCGTGTGTGTTCATTATTATATGAAATATCTCCGAAAACCAATAATAGTACAAATAGTAAAAAATGCATATCCTCGCTTATCCCGTGTTTCACAGAGTGACAGAAAATAGGCAACGTACATTCGAAGAAAAGCATTAAAGAAAACTTTACCGTTATTATGAAATGGTCATCAAGAGCAGAGTAAGAAAAAAAACTGATATTTTCTTTCCTTGCTGTGTAAAAAATTTTAAGTCTCGTATTCAAGTTTACGTCATAAGTAGAATTAGCTTTATCCAATCGTGTTTTATTACATAATGCGTACATTGTCACCTCCTTAATGTAATAGCAGTACATATCAACCTGAACGAATGAAAAAACTTTTGGATCACCTCAGCAAAAGTGAATTGTATATTTTTTTGTGTGTTACTATGTCAATACAATATATGTATCTGTTTATCTAGTAAATTTATGCAATTTTAGACTGTTTTGCATTGCATCTAATAGCAAATTTTTTAGACACTAAATACAGTGTTGAATAAATTAGACACGAAATGCTGAAATTTTTTAGATTGAATTAAAAACAATAATTACAAATTTGGCACAAAATAGGAATTTTGAATTAAAAATAAATGTCATCGGAAAAGGAATTTTTCGAAAATCACTACTGTTTTAAAAAGGCAAGGATGTGACTATTTCAAATAAAAAATTATTCATGTTTCTAATGTAAAATATAATAAAAAAGCAACAAAATAGAAAATTAATGCTACAACCATGGCCCAATTATAATTATTAGCCATTTTGTTTGTGTAAATTTTCCATCTTGTCAAAGATAACACGTTCTTGTCGTCAAGGCACTTGTGGTTTTGCTCCAATGCTTTTCACAATAACAAAAACAGGATTGTAAACAAATATCGATAAAACGTAAACCAAATACATAATGGCGATCGAAAATTTAAACAACTTTTGACACTATGGAAAGTTTTTAAAGGTCAAAAGACAAGAATACAAAAAATCCAAACAAGAAATGAGATGACCTGCTTATTCGACCATGCTGCAACAATTTGATGTGTATGTTCCTGTAATTATAAGACCACAACGATAAAAGTAAAGGATTTTTTATTGATAAAAACAAATAAGAGAATGATTTTTTTTAAGTTATAGGTAGGAATCGCCACTAAACATTTCATAAATTATTTCAATGATATCTTCAAACTGATTTTGGAGAGGTTTCAACTATTTGCTATCAGAATTCCAATGGATTTGATAAATAGATAGCATGTATAATATATTGAAAAATTAAGAAGATTCAAACAAAATCAATATTAAACCAGAAGCTCTATAATCACTCATGTTTTTTAATTACTTACTTTAGGTGTCTATTGTAAAGCGGGATTTTTTAAGAGCCTTCGCGTTTGATTAACAATAACAAATACAATATAGAGAAATGTATAAAATCTTTTAATTCAAAGTTTAAAGATGATTGCATGTAAAGGTGGACCGCAGGTACGTCTCAACTGATTCATAATATGCCGTGTCCAATTTTGGCATACCCTCTCCAACATACTGGCCAGTATCTCACGAATAAATTCTTCAATGTAGTCCCACAAAAAATAGTCTAAAAACGCTAAATCGCACGATATAGAAAACCAATTGGGCGGCCACAAAAAGTGAAATAAACCGTTAACCGAACTCGCCTTTCAATTGGGCCATTGCTTCGAGTGCTATGTACAACAGTCTTCTTGAAACCACACTTCAACCAAATCCTTTCCATTTTTCCACGTAGTGGAGTAACAGAATCCCAATTTATACGAACGCCACCTAATCGATACTTCACGCCCAGCAACAACACTGTCGGATACAGCTGCGATATTTTAATAGTCACAACATCAGAAGATCGTCCAAACTAATTACCAAACTGAAGCCGTGCACGATGCACTTTGTTAACCGAGCATGAATTCAATAATCTCTTCTACGAAAACAGCTGAGCTACCGAAAACGGTGTTGCCAAAAAGCAAGTTGCTAAAAAATCGCTCTTTATATAATTACACACATACATATGTATGTAGTATATGACTAGATTGTTATAGTTGTAAAAAGTAATTAAAATTGACGTAACAAAATTTTTTCGCAAAAACGATAACCAAAAGTGTAGTGTTTGCCCGGACACTCACATATTTGTAATTAAATATATTTTTTGTTGTATTTAGCACATTCCGAGAGTATAGTTGGGAAGGTTTGCTCGTTACCTGGCATAAGGCCCAGTTATGCAGTTTGTAATTAAATATATTTTGTGTTGTATTTAGCACATTCCGAGAGTATAGTTGGGAAGGTTTGCTCGTTACCTGGCATAAGGCCCAGTTATGCAGTTTTTTCAGATATCTTACGCAAATGTGATAAATTTTATCATGATGCACTGTACGATTCTGCGGTTGCAAATAAAAATTGGGAGAAAAAGTTTTTAGTTTAGTTAATGGGTGTGTTTGTAATCCATGATTTTGTAAACTATAATTTACTGTCACTATATATTTTATGAACTCTATCTTAGAAACCTAGTTCAGTATGTATGTATATACATACATACTTACACTTATTCCCAACAAGTAAAGTTCAGGAACCATTTGTTATATGATAATTTTAATTTTTAATTTTTGCACTTAAGAGCGTATTAAACGTACTTGGCATGTCAGTTTGGCATAATTTAGTCTTTACGATTTTAAATAATATTATTATTCCACTACAAATTACACTGTTCAACACGAAAAAAAATTACGAGGTTCCGGCAATTGATTCTTGTAGAGGAGACCAAAAAAAAAGAATATACATGTGTCGACGTTTTGACAGATAACATCGGAATTTTATTTTAGAGGCAATTAAAATTTTCCATCTCTGGCCAATTCTAGCAGCATATCGCTACATAAAACTATGTTTTCCTTACATCTGAGGTGTATGGTATGTTTAGCAACTTTGTAGAAAATATCACGACAAATATTTTCGAAGAACTTATTAACTACGTTTTGAGGCTTTATTCTAGCAAATCGTAAAAAGCACCCCGGGTTTTGGTGTGTTCTGACATGTATAGTAAAATTTTACGGCCAAAATTTTTGTAGAACATTTCATCCCCGCCCTTCCCCTCTTTGGGGGCGTTTTTTACGATTTGTTACAATAAAGCCACAAAATGCCAATATGCGTTGGAGTTGGAGGGTTAATATGTTCCACAAAAATATTTGCCGTGACATTGCTGAATACCATACACGTCAGATGTAAGGAAAACAAAATTTTATATCCCAATGTGATGCAAAAACAGGCCAGAGATGGAATATTTAAACAGCCTATGAAATAAAATTATTTTATGATCTTTGAAAACCGCGACGTATACATATATTTGTTTAGTCTCCTCTACCAGGATCAATCGCCTGAAAAGCGTAAACAATTTCAGTCATGATGATATGCGAAAAATATTTTGTCATAAACAATGCTTTCGATAACATACAATGCCTTTTATACAATTTTCTCCAATAACGGACTATACTAATTCTCCTACTTTAGTAATACTCTTAATCTTATTAATTAGTCTGTGTAAAATTTTATCAGAAATATTTTGAATATGTTTCCCATATGAAAATGATCTTCCATGCCGAGAAATATCAAAGCTTATTAAGTTTGATACATCCAACCGCGTATTTATTTTTGGCGAATATTCAGTGTTATGCTCCAGCAAGCAACCATTCTTTTATATATTTTTTTTTCTTGAATGGATAACGAATTATTGTCCTATCTCTTTTAACTTTTTTTTCATTTGACTGTTTGCTTAGAAAAAGTTTTATTTTTAATTAATAATTTTACGTAATCAACGTTTTTTTTCAACTTAGAAAATATTGGTACTTATGTGTAAATCAGTGGTGTTCAGCTCATACAACAATTGTTTAAAAAATTTACACACATTTGTTATGCTCTTATAAAAATTTTCATTCAGTCGTCGTTGAGCAACCGATGAGAACACATGCGGATGGTTGTTGTCATATTATTTCAGAAATTTATTAAGCATTGTTGTTGCTTCTTGTTGGACGAAGCATAGCAAACACAAGCGATTCAATTACAATTGAACGCAAAAATTAAACTCGAAATTGAATAAAAGCATACACGTTCACGGAATGAAATGTGAAAAGTATTTTATGATAAATGATGCTTTTCATAACATTCAAGTTTTAATCTTACATAAAAAACTGGTTTAAATAGATATATTTTTGTTTTGTTCTCAATATAACTGTTCTATTTTTTGATATTGATAACTGCTATTTACGGTCCCCGATATTTTTTTCTTAAAATTAAAATTACATTCACTTAATAAGTTGTTTATATATGGCGAAAAACTCTGTCTGTTTTTCTTATTTTAAGCGTTTGACATTATGTTTGCTGGACAAAATCTCTCACCAATACATCTTCACTTTTATATTTTTGAACACCACTGGTTTAGATGTTTATTGTGCCGTGTATTAATTTTTATTTGTCATTATTCTGAGAGACGTTATTCAGCCTTTGCTCGCGAAAACGTAATTTCGAAATTATATTCTTATTATCTTGTGAGAAAATATTTAACGAATTGTCCATTTTGTCCTTGTAAAACATAGATGCCCAGTAGTGGCTGATATCAGCAAATTAAACTCACACGTGTTCTTACCCTCTTTAATTTGGTCGTCGATGAGACAGCGATGAATGAATATCAGGCGGATGCTTACGAATTTTTTTCCAGAATATTTGCCCAGCAAACAATTTCAGTTATGATGATATGCGAAAAATATTTTGCCATAAACAATGCTTTCAATAACATACAATGCCTTTTATAAAATTTTTCTCCAAAAGCAGACTATACTAATTCCCTTAATTTAGTAACACACTTAGTGTCGTATGAAAATGATCTTCCATGCCGACAAATATTAAAGCTTATTAAGTTTGATACATCCAACCGCGTATTTTTTGTTTCGGATATTCAGTGTTATGCTCCAGCAAGCAACCATTCTTTTATTTATTAATATTTTCGTGAATATAAAACATAACAAATTATTGTGCTATCTTTTTTAATTTTTTTCATTTGACTGTTTACTTAGAAAAAGTTTTATTTTTAAATAATA